>JAPQWV010001483.1:0-86000 GCA_027422505.1 Craterostigma plantagineum | reverse complement strand
ATAAGAAGGACATTGATCCCCATCAACACCACAAGATTAGTTTTCTAGCCACCTCACTTTCGTTTACGGTCGAGTATTTGAATTCAATAATAAAATACCTAAATCAAGGTCTAAAGTTCTTAATTTCAGAAAATAAATACTCATATTCATGTAGAAAATACCCGAGAATTGGGGGTGAACATCTAAGACTGAAATGGTTGGTTTTATCAAGCATTCTACATAATAAGAATATTGATCCTCATCAACACCACAATATTAGTTTTCTAGCCACCTCACTTTCCTTTACGGTCGAGTACTTGAAATCAATAATAAAATACATAAGTCAATGTGTATAGTACTTAATTGCAGAACTCGTCTTAATGTGGAAAATACCTGCGAATTGGGGGAGAACGACTAAGACTAAAATGGTTGGTTTTATCAATCATTCTACATAATAAGCACATTGATCCTCATCAACACCACAAGATTAGTTTTCTAGCCACCTCACTTTCGTTTACGGTGGAGTACTTGAAGTAAATAGTAAAATACCTAAATCAAGGTCTAAAGTACTTAATTTCAGGAAATAAATACTCATATTCATATAGAAAATACCTGAGAATTGGGGGAGAATATCTAAGACTAAATTTGTTGGTTTTATCAAGCATTCTACATAATAAGAACTTTGATCCTCATCAACACCACAAGATTAGTTTGCTAGCCACCTCACTTTCGTTTACGGTCGAGTACTTGAGGTCAATAATAAAATACCTAAATCAAGGTGTAAAGTACTTAATTGCATGAAATAAATACTCATACCTACGAATTGGGGGTGAACATCTAAGACTGAAATGGTTGGTTTTATTACGCATTCAACATAATAAGAACATTGATGCTCATCAACACCAAAAAAATTAGTTTTCTAGCCACATCACTTTCGTTTACGGTCGAGTACTTGAATTCAATAATAAAATACCTTAATCAAGGTCTAAAATACCTTAATAAAGTAAGTACAACATATTCATGTAGAAAATACCTGTGAATTGAGGGAGAACATCCAAGACTGAAATGGTTGGTTTTATCAAGCATTCTACATAATAAGAACATTGATCCTCATCAACACCACATGATTAGTTTTCTAGCCACCTCACTTTCGTTTACGGTCGAGTACTTGAATTCAATAATAAAATACGTAAATCAAGGTCTAAAGTACTAAATTTCAGGAAATAAATACTCATATTCATGTAGAAAATACCTGAGAGTTGGGGAGAACATCTAAGAATGAAATGGTCGGTTTTATAAAGCATTCTACATAATAAGAACATTGATCCTCATCAAATCCACAAGATTAGTTTTCTAGCCACCTCACTTTCCTTTATGGTCGAGTGCTTGAAGTCAATAATAAAATACATAAGTCAAGGTGTAAAGTACTTAATTGCAGAAATAAATACTCGTCTTAATGTAGAAAATACCTGCGAATTGGGGGAGAACGACTAAGACTGAAATGGTTGGTTTTATCAATCATTCTACATAATAAGAACATTGATCCTCATCAACACCACAAGATTACTTTTCTAGCCACCTCACTTTTGTTTACGGTGTAGTACTTGAGTAAATAGTAAAATACCTAAATCAAGGTCTAAAGTACTTAATTTCAGGAAATAAATACTCGTATTCATATAGAAAATACCTGAGAATTGGGGGAGAATATCTAAGACTAAATTTGTTGGTTTTATCAAGCATTCTACATAATACGAACATTGATCTTCATCAACACCACAAGATTAGTTTTCTAGCCACCTCACTTTTGTTTACGGTCGAGTACTTGAAGTCAATAACAAAATACCTAAATCAAGGTGTAAAGTACTTAATTGCATGAAATAAATACTCATCTTCATGTAGAAAATACCTACGAATTGGGGGTGAAAATCTAAGACTGAAATGATTGGTTTTATCAAGCATTCTACATAATAAGAACGTTGATGCTCATCAACACCAAAAAATTCGTTTTCTAGCCACCTCACTTTCGTTCGGTCCAGTACTTGAATTCAATAATAAAATACCTTAATCAAGGTCTAAAGTACATAACGCAGGGAAATAAGTACTACATATTCATGTAGAAAATACCTGTGAATTGGGGGAGAACATCTAAGACTGAAATGGTTGGTTTTATCAAGCATTCTACATAATAAGAACATTGATCCTCATCAACACCACAAGATTAGTTTTCTAGCCACCTCACTTTCGTTTACGGTCGAGTACTTGAATTCAATAATAAATACGTAAATCAAGGTCTAAAGTACTTAATTTCAGGAAATAAATATTCATATTCATGTAGAAAATACCTGAGAGTTGGGGAGAACATCTAAGAATGAAATGGTTGGTTTTATCAAGCATTCTACATAATTAGAACATTGATCCTCATCAACACCACAAGATTAGTTTTCTAGCCACCTCACTTTGGTTTACGGTCGAGTACTTGAATTCAGTAATAAAATACCTAAACGAAGGTCCAAAGAACCAAACTCCAGGAAATAAATACTCATATTCATGTAGAAAATACCTGCAAATTGGGGGAGAACATCTAAGACTGAAATTGTTGGTTTTATCAAGCATTCTACATAATAAGAACATTGACCCTCATCAACACCACAAGATTAGTTTTCTAGCCACCTCACTTTCCTTCACGGTCGAGTACTTGAATTCAATAATAAAATACCTAAATCAAGGTCTAAAGTACATAATTTCAGAAAATAAATACTCATATGCATGTATAAAATACCTGTGAATTGGGGGAGAACATCTAAGACTGAAATGGTTGGTTTTATCAAGCATTCTACATAATAAGAACATTGATCCTCATCAACACCACAAAATTAGTTTTCTAGCCACCTCACTTTCGTTTACGGTCGAGTACTTGAATTCAATAATAAAATACCTAAATCAAGGTCCAAAGAACCTAACCCCAGGAAATAAATACCCATATTCATGTAGAAAATACATGCAAATTGGGGGATAACCTCTAAGACTGAAATGGTTGGTGTTATCAAGCATTCTACCTAATAAGAACATCGATCCTCGTCAACACCACAAGATTAGTTTTCTAGCCACCTTACTTTCCCTCACGGTCGAGTACTTGAATTCAATAATAAAATACCTAAATCAAGGTCTAAAGTACTTAATTTCAGAAAACAAACTCATATTCCTGTAAAAAAATACCTGTGAATTGGGGGAGAACATCTAAGACTGAAATGGATGGTTTTATCAAGCATTCTACATAATAAGAACGTTGATCCTCGTTGTAGAATATCATTTGTAACATTTGTAATTGTGCTTGATTTCATTAGTTGTCCTTGTAATTTGGGGCTTTATTTGTATTAGCCTTTAGATTAAGGACTAGCTTGATATTTATACCAAGCTTGTTTGGTATAAATACTTGTAAATGAATTGAGCTGAATAGAGAAAGTTTTGGAAATTGATCCGAAAGGCTTGCAATTCGATTCCTAGAGAGAGAAACAATAGTAACTTTCTCACTCTACTCGAATTTTCTCTGTTGTCTTCATTTGAGTTTTTCGATCGAATCTTAATGTCAGTCATTATCATCGAATTACTATGGATTCAAGCCTAGGATCGTAGAGCTGTTAATCTGAGGACCTAACAATTGGTATCAGAGCAGATTCGTTCTGTTTTGAATCGTAACGTCTTCGGACGTGAGCAATACCTAGGAGGCAAGGTCGACGTTTACGCACACGTGAAGGGAAGGACGAGTTTCGGGGGCCCTTCGGTAGCGAGCTGTGTCTATCGGGATCAGGGGATTCCGAGGTATGAAACTCGGCATGTGGTAACCTAGTAGTGGCTAGTGTTCGACTTGTTTCGGTTGTGTATTGGGCTAACCAATCAGTTTTGTATCCAGCTACGGTGCATTATAGTGATTGGTTAAACTATTGGGGAGCAAACCCCGAGGAGAGGAGTAAACCCCAGTTGGGGATATAACCTCTATGAAAATCCTGTCTCGCATTTACTTTTCAGTTATTTCTTTATCGCTGTGAGACAGATCCGAAACACATCCGACGTAACTAGGATATATCAGGCATACTCGTCACAAGCATCAGTAGGCATATCCAAGTCACCACACTTAGGAATTGCGAAAAGAAGCATAAAATTTCTATAAGCCTAATTCACCCCCCTAGGCATATTTATATCTTCAATATAAACAATCAATCAACCATGGATATACATTAGGATAATGCTAGAGATTTTAAGGGCCTTACAACCTTTTAATATGTCTCGTCCTCTTGTGGCTTGGTCATAGTCGCTTGCCCACTGAAATCTTTGCCCTCTCTCTTCTTCTTGCAAGAGCTGATATTTTGATGTGAGAAGCTAATAGGCTTACAAACATCACATCAGAGGCTTTGCACGACCGGTCCAAATTGGCTTTGCAAGAGTTAAAAATTAAATTAATGCAACTGGCTTTTAATCAAGTCTGCACAGCTATACCCAGTGATACGATCGGTCCAAATTGAGTCAAAAAGGTTGTAAATAAATCAAGTAAGAGAAAAATACACCTAAATGTGTCCGAGCACCAATCCCATCCTTAGCTGAATCTCGTTCCTCGCTCCTAATATACCTTCAAAAACTGTCCATGATTCAAACTGTTTGTAAGCATAACACCAGCACCAGTTTTATCTGGAGACACAGAACTACCTCTGCGAATGAAGCTAACTTCTTTAGCAAAGTAAAGCGTCAGTATTTCTGGTGATAAAACTGTGTAAACAACAACAAAATTCATTCATTCATCAGCAAATATATCAAAGCGATCTAACCACGGGAAAAAAACAGGGGAAATAAACTATATAAGTATACTTCATCAGTCATTCCATCTCCCAGTGGACTTTTCATTTTTCTATACATAGTGACTTCTCGTTTTACTATGCATTCCTTGTCTTTGTGACGGCTCATCGAGGTGGTTCTATAAACACGTTCCATACTATGGGTTGCCTTTCATAACATAGCTTTTAACGTGCATCTTCCTTAGCTCATTATTGTATATGTATAATGTATGTCTGTATGCCCACGAAAAAAAGAGAGTGCTTACACCATAGTATTGATTACACTCTGTTACCAGGAATTGTACAACGGACAAAAGCTCCAAAGCTACTAACACACAGCATAAGCAAAAGCCCATAATCCTTTTTAAATCAGATACAATGAATAGCTCAAAAAATTAACAAAACCCGAAAAAGGAAAATCGAAAACAGATAGATATTGCAGCGACTGACTTTTCTCTACCAGACTTGGACGGCTGACTGACTTCTCTCAGTAGCGACTCACTTTTCTCTACCAGACTTGGACGACTGAGATTGTTGCAGATCGAACCGCTTCAGTGACCTCCACCTCAATATCTTCTTGAGTCGTCGAAGAAGGCCTCGAATTTGATCCGCTGATCGATGCGTGACCCCTCTCCTTCTGAAGGAAAAAAAAAGAAGAAATAAAAAAGTAATAGTCTGATGATAAAAGAAATTAATTAGCAATTAAGAAATTACAATAGTCAATACAAAATTGGAATTAAGCTAACCATCTTCTTCTCATGAAGACGCTGGGAAATCACCACCAACACTGGAAGCAACAGCGACTGCCGGCGACGATCTCACCAAAGCTGTGAAAGAAAACTAACATAATCAAAACAGTGCAAATAAGAAATAGAATCAGAGCACTCACCGAAATGAAAATGGCTCGTTGATGAAGCTATGAGTCTTCGACGTCCATTGGTTTATAGATTCTTGCACCGCACGTTTTTCGATGAACCAAACTCGACGTTAACTTATGTTGAACCCATAATTTGGAGCTAAGCATACAGCAAACAAAAACATCAGCAACAAACAATCTACTTATAGATCGTTTCACAATCATTAAATCGTAAATCAGCAACGTAAAATTGCAGAATTTAATCACGTGGTAAAAATTAGGGATTTGGGTTGAGAACCCATTAAGCTAACGAAGTGACAGGAAATTTACTGGCATCAATATCATTAAACCTCCATTTTTTATCACTGAGAGACTGTCCCGCCAGCTTAAATTCGGATTTCTTCTCCGAGGACGAGGATGATGAAGTATTATTATCCTCACAGCAAAATGATCTTCAAGCTGAATTTCCGTTTGTGACTTCGCATAGATGAATACTTGATCGACGCGCTTATGATGGATGTCTTAGCTACGAATTTAGAGAGCATATTTTCTAAACTTGTTTGCCACTCGCTTGATGCATCAGACATGGAGTCGAACGAAGAACATATATAAAGTTCAAGAAGCTAATTTCTTATCACTGTAAGAAAGAGAGCATGACCATAAATGCAAGGAAAGGAAGTCGTAAATAAGACATTGATTTAGCTCTTTGTTTAGGCAAAGTAAGTGATGACCTTTTTTTTCTTTTGCGACTACGCAGAAAAAAAAAAGAGAGATGGCCCAAGTAAGAACATTCAAAAGAACGGGAAAAGATCGGTTGAAAAAGTAAATTATTCGTCTGAAGCTTTGCTCTGTTCTTTTTCTTCTTGACTCCTCTTCGACATTTCATCATACATTTGGCATGCAGTATCGAACTTATGATCAAGATCAGGCCCACAATAACCAATTGCTTTCCATGAAACGTTATCACTGTTTCCATCCACCTAAAAAAGAAGATCGAAACTTTCTATGGTCAATATCAAGCGTAAATTCACACACAACTATACACCCATGCTATATTCGTTGCTAGCCGGTGAGTCCGTTGCTCAAGGTCCATGATGGTGCACTCTCCAACCTCCTCCGCCACCGGGGCCTACTCTAGAGTGAAAACGTCGATGATGCCGCCTCTAAGCATATAACCGTCTGGAAAGTAACAAAAGCTTGCCCTCTCATTCGTCCCTCCTATACATATATATGGGCTGCGTTGATGCAATAATCTCAACAAAAAAATAAAAACAAAAGTAATACCCCTTTTACGGTTCCTTGTTCGAAATAGCTTGGGAGCTTGAACGTTGGAGGGTTATCGACCCCTTCTAGAATATTCTCTCCATCATCGAGCAGCTGCGGCGGCTCTAGCCGATCTTTCTTTAACCTCTTCCTCTGTCATTACATAGATTCCATAAATAATTTGATTCTTTCGTAATAATATATGATCTTACAAACACCTGTACTTTGATAGTCATTAGTTTTACCCCATGGATTGCTCCAATACGACTGAGCTGCATCGGAACCTTTCTGCTTTGTCATCCTCATTTTAGCTTGTGTTTGGCTAGCTTGGGTTTGGAATTCGTACCAAAACCTTGCTCTGCCTCTTCTCCCATCGAGAGCTTGTCTGCAAAAATATGAAACTATTAGATGATTGATACAAAGGCAACGCCAACATAGGAACTACGGGTGGTTTTTACATATATTTCTTGCAAATGATTCTACGTATAACACTGTGCATATGCTTAATCGATTACCATGCCATCGACAGATGCTGAGCCCATCCCAGAAAGCATCAACGCAACCTATGAGAGAGAGAGAGAGAGAGAGAGAGAGAGAGGACGTTGTTGTGTAATAACATTACAGAATCAGTTCTTAGCTATGGTCTATGATTGCCTTTCTTTAAGGTAATCCAAGATTCCTGCAACATTGTATAATATGGAGTGTAAATGTGGAACTAAAGCTTACATTGACTTTTTCGACTCTTCACATTTCATCCTCGAGCAAAGATAGTTGAGCAGCAGAAGTCCAATGAATACATTCGACTGCGCTGTAATAAACAGGAAAATATGCGCTTCTTTATGTCCCAAATAAAGCTGATTATTGCAGCTAACGTTTTGATTTAACTGAAGATAGATAGATAAACTTTACCGGCTTTCAACCGTTTGTTCAACCGAGTCGCGCTTTCCAATCTGATCGTAAGCTCCGGCCCTTCCAAAGTCTTCCTCGATCGCAAAAACCTCAGGACAAACATTCGCACAGTTCTTGCAACCAAATATTTTTTTCAGTACATGCAAATTTAACAAAGTGAAAGAGACTTCGATCAAATTCATATCTGCTGCTTCAATAAACTATCTTCTTATACTTGTGGAGAAGGCGAAAGGCGATATTAATGAGATGACATGTTTTGTTAACAAATATTGAACACCACCACCAGCATCGAGTCGTCCCCAATTTCAGCCGCGTATCTTCTTATACGTATGCAACTTCACTGCCCCCAAAAATGCCCCAAGATGCAGCACGCGGAAACCACCTTCCATAGTTCAGTCTGGCACACAATGCGAAGCTCCCCTCACGAAGCTCATGGCAGAAATCTATTTCAAAGTAGAGCTACAAATATGAGTTGTCCTTTGGTCGTCCATCGAGTGGATATAATCCTCAAGCCATTTTCCCAGAACCAAGTCCAATCCTAGAAGCCTCTTTGCTTACTCCTGTACAAAAACCTACAGAAATCACGACAAAATAAATTAAACCCTAATTTCTAAATTGAAAAACCAAAGCTATACATCGTTATTCACCTGTTGAAGAGTCGTCCTTTGATTTCTTCATACGATAGATCATTATCAATTATTTAGGAGCTCCCATTCAAAATAGGAACGTGAAAGGTAACTCAACGCATGCCTAACTGAAACCACAAAAACACCAAGATAGATTATAACATGAAAAAGAAAAAATTAACAAAATTATAATATGCAAGAGATCGATACCTGTAAAGCAATTGTGCGTTGGGAGTTAAGCTTCGATTAAAGATGAGCAAGCATAACAAGCTTAGCAGACCAAGAAAGCCGAAAAAAAACAGAATGTAATGATAGGGCAAGTTCGGACATCTTGCGTTTGTTTAGCAGTAAAGATATGCAAAGCATATGCAAAAATAGGTTGCGTTTACTTGTTATCATCTTGGCCAGCAACAACGAGATCCATCACCACACACTTTATGCTCCCGTCATTCTTCTTCAGCAGCTCCGTGTTCATCTCAGTGTCATGGAAACCTACGATTAGGGGACGAATCAAATAAGTCGGTAATGTTAGTACATAGACAGAGCCAAAATCAAATCGAAACTGAACCCACCATTTCACCACAAATAAACCAAGATAGATTATAGCACGGCAAAAAATTAACAAATATTGTAACATGCGAGATCGATACTTGTAAACCCACGCTGCTCTCATCTACATCGACAACGTTGTCGTCATCGTCGTCGTCGTCGTCGGTCGCCATCATCGCTGTAAAGAAATATGGAATAGTCAACTTGCACAAATATATGACACTTCTGCATGTGTTATAAAAAACTGAATTGGATCTGCAATATTACTAAAAGAAGGCTAGAATTACGTTGCACTCATGGGACTCATATATCAATGTAATGTAAGAGGAGAATAATGTAATATAGAAAAGAGTAGGATACTTATGCAGCCACAAAAAAACTTCTGAGTAGGGACACACACACGTAAACAGGGTATTTCTGGTCCTTTATAGAGAAAATAGATATATAATAGATATTTGTAATCAATCATTTATCACTTTAAGAAGATAGACCAATCTTCTCCTTCCGCCAAAGATCTTACAATTGAGCATAGTTCGTTCCACCAACGCACAATGGCAAAAAAGGGAATCCTCATATCATCTTCTGAAATTTCAAAGACGAATTGTTATAATCTACTAATTTTGTATCCACAACTGTCGAAAAATCATGTGAACAGAACAGAAACCAACTAATGTTAGTTAATTCGAAGAAAAATCAAACTGAGATTATGTTTAAAATGCAAACTTATGAATTAATACACAGTCAATGGTGGAATGTGATTTCCACAGAGCAATACGGTGGTCAGTAAAAGCAGGTTGCCAACAGATGAGATAAAGGTTCTACTAGAGAGGAAAAACCAGTAATAGAGAAGGGCAAGAAATAAGAAACAAAAGGAAGTTCTCTTTCATCTCTCCAGATCAAAATATCAGCAATTGCAATAAAGTGGAGCTATAGTCACTTGAAGGGGAGAGGAAGAAAGTCAAAAGAATAATCTTATACAGCATCAGATACTGATATAAACATATGAGAAACAAACGGTCGTCCTTTTCCAGAGCAGAAGATACAACAAACCTTTTCCACCCCCTAATAGCTTATCCACTTCTGATGGTTTATCAAAATCGCATCTTTCAAGAGCTGCATCAGTGGCTAAATGAGAAAATGAATCAACAGTCAAGGTCATTGCCTCCTGCGCTTGAAAACACATCGCGTTATGACTCAAGGATGATTGTGAAGTTCCTCATGGTGTGAAACATGATTGGAAGTAAACGGAACTTATAAACTGACCAGCGGTCACTTACAACAGCAATTGTAGATCCTAATAAAAAAAAAGGGAGAGCATGCAAATACGTAACCAGTCAAACATAAGACCTACTTCCATGGAAACAATTGGTTTGTACTGAATATGTCTCTGAGCTTCGGAACTGTTGAATGTTCGTGTGCGAAGAGCTAAAGTAACGACATTGATAGCTGAGATCCATGGATCAAAGTTTCTGGAGTCTGATTCAAAAGCAGTGATTTCATAAGAGGAACTACAAAGGAGACTATCCAAATAGCAAGACTGATTAAGCCTCCAACAGCAGAACACTAAATATATAAGAAACTATGTCCCAAAAGCTCAATTGCAGCGAAATTCAACATACTCAACAAAAATATATGAAGTAAAACTCTCAACAAATAAAAGTGCATCTCGCAAAGCATACAAATGAAAAAAAAATTAAACTCGTGAAGATGTAAAAATCAGACAGAGATAGACATTTTGATACCTCTGGTTACCTAATCTCCCCAGTAAGAGAGATGCGAAACTTCCACAATGTCAGCAGCCTTGCTCTCGCTACCTATTCTAACGTTTACCTATATGCCTAACGTTATATTAAGTTAAAAAGATGTGCCGAAATTTGTATGAAATTCTTCCATTTATATAATGGAAGTCGTTTCTTTATGACAAAAGAATTACATAAATTCCTAAATTCATACAGGTCCTAATTATACGAGAAGTGCATACATGCACAACAAAAGAATCCTATGTGCCGGGCCTCACAGGTCGTCATCCATGCACTCACCACCCCGAAAGACGCTTGGAAGCTTCTAAATGTTGCCTCGCCACCTAGGCGATCACGTACCGTGGTCGCGTGCACCTACAACACATAACGTAAGGGAAGAGCGATATGCTCAGTAAGTAGAAATTATGCATGATATGCACGTGATAAATCCCCGCAAAGGCAATCCACGCCAGTGCATCTTAAAGCTCATAGATCAAACTCGATCTCATATCTTTTATCTCTCAGGACCCTCGGCAAAACTTGCTAGGCGTATACCGTATAGAGCTCTAATCCAACTGTAGACGATTAATGATTAATTGTCTATTTATATTATTGAGATTTAATGAAATCATTCCAAGAAATAAAATAAAGTCCTTTATAAAATTACTACTTATTGAGATATATAAAATAAACTCAAATTAATAAATAGTTAAGTTAATTAAGAAACTATTACCATAAGGGTTGATAATATATTCCTTTAATACAAAAATCTACATAAGAAAGCCTTGTAGAGATTTGCTAAATAAGTAAAGAAATCAAATCAAATGACATGAAATCGAAGAATATTGAAAGAATCAGGGCAAATATGGAATAAATCAAATCAAATCAAGATCCGACCATATATGGATAAAATCAACCTAAATATGGACGAAATCATCCCAAAAGGATTATATTCTCCATTATTGAGAAATCTCTACGCCTAAAAGATGGGACTTCAGAATTCAAAAACCACAAGTCAGAGAGAGCAAAGAGAGTACGAAACTCGAGAGAATTAGAAGTAAGTCTTTTCTAGCATTCGGAAATTCTCTCAACGAAGTTCTTCGTGTTCAAGTTAAAATTGGAAGACGTTCATCAAGACCCGTGTGAGTTTCTCATAATCGCACGGTTGCAACGAGGAAAGCCCGTGCGAGTTTCTCGGAAGCGTGCAGTTCAACGATCAAGACCCGTGCGAGTTTCTCATAGTCGCACGGTTGCAACGAGGAAAGCCCGTGTGAGTTTCTCGGAAGTGCGCGGTTCAACGCTCAAGACCCGTGCGAGTTTCTCATAGTCGAACGGTTGCGTCGAGGAAAGCTCGTGCGAGTTTCTCGGAAGTGTGCGGTTCAATACTCAAGATCCGTGCGAGTTTCTCCTAATCGCACGGTTGCAACGAGGAAAGCCCGTGCGAGTTTCTCGGAAGCACGCGGTTCAACGGTCAAGACCCGTGCGAGTCTCTTGGAAGTGTACGATTTAAAGCCCAAGTCCCGTCCTTTCGAAAATATCAAGTCCAAGTGTTAGCTTCGTGACCAAGCCCAAAAGGCCCACGAAGAAACGTTCGAGAAATGATTTTCGACAAATAACAAAACTGTCACCTTAGTGATCAAGCCCAAAAGCCCACGAAGAAACAGCCATATTTTAGAAGTTTTCGCTAAGACGCTAAGTTCACAATCAAGCCGAACGGCCCACGAAGAAAGCCCAAGTCAAGAAATCTCGAAGATCAAGATGCTTCTAAAGTCCTTAAAATTTTATAGAGTGAAGAATCAGAGGAATAAGTAGAGATAGAGTTCATTAACTTTTATCAAATTTAATTTCTACTATTTTCTGGTAATTCGATATTCGAATAAAAGAAAATACGTTACAAATTTTTGGCACGACCAGTGGGACCGTCTCTACTCTTCAAAGAAATCGAGAACATCGATGGTGAACTCATCGATCTTCACTGCTTTAAGTTCGTCAAGTGAAAGCGTCAGCGTTGTGAGAAGTATGTTAAAGATGACTAACGAGTCTCAACGAACAAGTCACCAAGTTGAGTTGGACGAAATGATATGACTCACCATGGTGAGAATGAAGATTCCAATAGCGAGTACTCGATGTCATCTGCTTGCTCAACTTCTGGCAATTCTTCAATACAAAGCAACGCATATGTATACATGACGAATTCCACGACTTTAGAAGAAAAAATTGCAAGTCTAACTAGAGCAATTGCAGGGCTGACGAACCAAGTTCAAGAAGAAGATGCTCTTATTGCAAAGTTAGCTAGCAAAAGCAACAATGCTGATAACAGTAATGCTTTTGAAAGGGAAGAAGAAGCTTCTTCCAATTCTGAAAAAGAATAACGAAGAGAAGTCGATAAGCCCTCGGGAAATTTCGAAACTTCTAATGACGGAATGATTCCTATTAGCCAGTTAAAGGACTTCATCACAGGAACGATGAAAGACGGAGGTTCCAAATCATCACCGACATATTCTTAGCCATACACTTCAAGAATCGACAGCTTAAAGATGCCAAACGGATACCAACCTCCGAAGTTTCAGCAGTTGATGGAAAAGGAAATCCGAAGCAGCATGTGGCCTACTTCATCGGGACATGCAACGGTGAAGGGACCTATGGAGATCGTCTTGCCAAGCAATTTGTCCGTTCACTGAAGGGCAGTCGATTGGTACATCGATTTGGAAGCTGGTTCAATCAATAGTTGGGATCAAATGGAACATGAGTTCCTAAACCGTTTCTACAGCACTCGATGCACGGTTAGCATGTTCGAACTCACTAATGCTCACCAGTGGAAAGATGAACCTGTCATTGATTATATCAATCGATGGAGGAACCTAAGTCTTAAATGCAAAGATCGTTTTCTGAAGCTTCAAGCATTGACATGTGGATTTAAGGGATGATGTGGGGATTACGATACATCCTGCAAGGAATTAGGCCCGTAACCTTTGAAGAACTGGCAACTCGTGCTCATGATAGGGAATTTAGTTTGGCCACAAGTGGGGCAGATGGAGCACCTACACATGACGTTACAAAATTTGGGGAACGAATGAATTATGAGAAGGGGGGCAAAGCTTTTGGAAAAGCTCAAAGTAAAGAGTCTATGGCGGAAAGTGTCACACCACTCAAACTTCGAGGAAGAGAAAAGGGCAAAAAAGTCATGGTTGAATATACTCCGTCGGAGCTAAAAGACATAACATTGAGCTTAAAGAGCTTCAAGTAAAAGAATACCCATTCCTAGATTCAGAAGTATCAGGAATCTTTGATGAACTAGTACAAGCGAATCTTATCGATCTCCCTGAAATGAAACGACCGAAGCGGGACAAATCAACGATCCCAACTATTGCAAATATCATCGTCTGGTGGGACATCCAATTCACAATTGCTTTGTCTTTAAGGATAAAGTGATGCAATTAGATAGAAAAGGAAAGATATCGTTAGACATTGAGGCGGCAGACTCAAATTATATCTTGGTTGGCAATGACGATTTCAGAAGCGCAAAGGAGGATTGTGACGCCTGTTATATGACCCAAGAAAGCGATGATTATCAAATTGAAGATAAAACCACCAGCATCGCCAACATGTGCATGTCTGTTATAGCGTTCACTGACGAAGATCTACTCTTAGGCTCTAAACTGCACAACCGCCCTTTGTTAGTATCTGGTTATACTCACGATAAGATGGTAAAAAGAATATTGATCGATGGAGGCTCTGCGGTGAACATTTACTCTTCGGATCCTAAAGAACTTGAAATTCTAACAGAAGAACTCTCTGTGAGCCGCCTGAGGATCCAAGGTTTTAATCATGAAGGCCAACGGGCAATCGGTATGATCAGGTTGGAATTATAATGAAAAATATGACATCAACAGCGTTATTCCATGTAATTGATAAAAAAAAACATCCTACAACATGCTTATGGGTCGTCCATGGCTACACAAAAACGGAGTCGTGCCATCAACTTTGCATCAGTGTTTCAAGTATTATGACAATGGCATAGTAAAGAAGGTACTTGGAGATACAAATCCATTCACCGAAGCTGAATCATACTTCGTCGACGCAAAATTTTACCTTGAACGTGAAAAGGAAGCAAGTGAATATACGATGCGCGGGAAAGGCAAGGCACTTACAATTGAAGTTCATAAAGCCATGCAAAAGGATGTCGAAGGGATAACCAAATCAGTGAAGGAGCTTACATTGCCTTTAACTCAAATTGATCCTAGAAAACCACAAAACTCGCCGATTAAAGTCAAAGGATTTACTAGTTCGGGTCAAGTGTCTGAAATCGAGCACAACAAATCCTCAAATATACAAATGGAAGGAGTATACAGCCTGAAACCTTATGAACTCCTAACAAAGGCCGAATATGATGCAAATGAAGGACCAATATTCAGAAAATTGCCAGAAAATAGAAGTAAAAGTCCTCTCGAACACAAAACGTCTAAAAAGGGTCTTGGTTTTTCCCCACAAAAGCATGTCCGTATCGTGTTGAAGAGAGCTAGTATAAATCACGTATCTGAAGATTGATTGAGAATTGGCCGGATCAACGATAAGTTCTTGAAACGTTACTATGCCTAAAAGGAGGGGAATCCAACCCAAAACAAAAAAAAAAAAAAAAAAAAAAAACAAAAAGAAAAAAAAAGTAAAGAAAAAAATGCCGCTCCTTAACGCATGAGCCTAAACTGTATGTTGCTCCTTAACCTACGAGCTTAAACCAAATGTTGCTCCTTAACGTACAAGCTCAAACTGCATGTCACTCCTGGCCCGCACGAGTATAAACTGTGAAAAGGCAAACATTAATGATAAGTGCATATGTTTAAACTGCTAACTTATCCCACATAGTTCGATGTGGTTAAACAACGGATACTCCTGGCCCGCATGAGTATAAACTGTGTACGGCACCACCTACGAGAAATTATTTGATCCCCTAAAAGGGTATGTAGGCAGCTTGGACATCGTCTAAGTTCAGTCATAAAACAAAAGGTGGGTGACCGTCTCGTATGAAGGTATCTTATCCTAAACATGTTGCTCGAATTCGAATTGGATCATCTCAACGAATGTTGCGTGAGGACGTTTTTTGACAAGAAACACTTGAGTACACGAGTGGAAAACGTCAAAGTGGGGGCATTTCGTGATATTTTTGGAAGCGAACGGCAAATACTTCAAGCTTATTTCCTCTGAAAGTCCGTCAACAAGACTCGCAGTGGGGGGCATTTGTAGACGATTAAAGATTAATTGTCTATTTATATTATTGGGATTTAATGAAATAATTCCAAGAAATAAAATAAAGTCATTTATTGAATTACTATTTATTGAGATATATAAAATAATTCAAATTAATAAATAGTTAATTTAATTAATAAACTATTACCATAAGTGTTACAAAAATCTTCATAAGGAAAGCCTTGTAGTGATTTGCTAAATAAGTAAAGAAATCAAATCAAATATCATGAAATCGAAAAATATAGAAAGGATCAGGCCAAATATGGAATAAATCAAATCAAATCAAGATCAGAGCATATATGGATAAAATCAACCTAAATATGGACGAAATCATACCAAAAGGATTATATTTCCATTATTGAGAATTCTCTACGCCTATAAATATGGGGCTTTAGAATTCAGAAACCAGAAGTCAGAGAGAGCAAAGAGAATACGAAACTTCGAGAGAATTAGAAGTAAGTCTTTGATAGCATTCGGAAATTCTCTCAACGAAGTTCTTCGTGTTCAAGTTAAAATTCGAAGACGTTCATCAAAACCCGCGCGAGTTTCTTATAATTGCACGGTTGCAAAAGCCCGTGCGAGTTTCCCAGAAGCGCGCGGTTCAACGCTCAAGACCCGTGCGAGTTTCTCATAGTCACACGGTTGCAACGAGGAAAGCCCGTGCGAGTTTCTCGGAAGCGCGCGGTTCAACGCTCAAGACCAGTGCGAATTTCTCATAGTCGCACGGTTGCATCGAGGAAAGCTCGCGCGAGTTTCTCGAAAGTGCGCGGTTCAATACTCAAGATCCGTGCGAGTTTCTCATAATAGCAGCAACGAGGAAGGCCCGCACGAGTTTCTCAGAAGCACGTGGTTCAACGCTCATGACCGGTGCGAGTCTCGTGGAAGTGTACGGTTCAAAGCCCAAGTCCCGTCCTTTGAAAATATCAAGTCCATGTGTTAGCTTCGTGACCAAGCCCAAAGGCCCACGAAGAAACGTTAGAGAAAACGATTTTCGACAAATACTGTCACCTTCGTGATCAAGCCCAACAGCCCACGAAGAAACGGCCATATTTCAGAAGTTTTTGCTAAGACGCTAAGTTCGCGATCAAGCCCAACGGCCCACGAAGAAAGCCCAAGTCAAGAAATCTCGAAGATCAAGAGGCTTCTAAAGTCCTTAAAGTTTTATAGAGTGAAGAATCAGAGAATAAGTACAGATAGAGTTCATTAAATTTTACCAAATGTAATTTGTACTATTTTTCTTGTAACTCGATATTCGAATAAAAGAAATACGTTACACCAACCAAGGGCATCAACCCAGAGCATGATGGCATCAACCCAACCATGCTGACAAGGATATAAAGGCATCAACCCAACCATGAGGGCATCAACCCAACCATGGTAATCCTCCGACGCATCAACATCGTTCATATAACTGGCGACGCACCAACGTTGCCGACGGCGCATTAACGCCGTCACGGTGCCCTAGAAGCTGCCCTTAACTTATCTACAACTCAATACTATTTGCCACCTCGGCCATTGACATTTGCGTCTTGCGATATAAAATCATGCACGCTCAATCTCGCATTACCCCCGAGTGTTTCGTGCATGCTCGTGAAATGCATAGTGCATCAATGCTATGATACTTACAATAATTATAAAACCACGTCATATAGTTTCACATAAGCACGTAGGCACTAAGTCACATAATCACATAAGTTAGGCACGTACAAAATTTCCACTTACCTATCGTCCTTAAGCTAATCGCTAACCGGTCTGGTGAATTTCCTAATATTTTGTCCCTTCTCAAGCTCAAGCTCGATTCTCTTCCTTCTCTCTACTTAAAGTTTTTAGTGTAAGAAGTGCCTTTAGAAAATTTTTAAGCTATCAAGGTATGGTTACGGGGCTAATGTTGACGTGAATCTCCCTCGTTTTAAGGAGCTTTGTCTCCAAAGTTATTTCTCATGGTTTGGGCCTACATTGCACTCAATTCTAGCCCAACTATAACCATTAGCCCAATTCATATTCTTACTAATAGTATTACCTCAATTCCCTTTATACTCTATTTTCGAAAATTCCTAAGTAAGCTAGATATCACATAGTCACATATTTAATGTGCACAAAATCCATATAAGCACATCAGCACATAAGTAATACACGAAATCTTCACAACCACATAGAACATGTTTGCAAATTTATTGGCCATTTAGCTTACGGAGACTCGGGTTCTACACACAACTCCATAGGAACCATATTAGTTCCGAAAAACGCCTACAAAAAAAATCAGGTCTGGTATAGAAAAGAAAGGAATCGAACCTCCTTAGTAAAAGAGCACCCATCGTCAGCATTTCGCAGCATAATATTGTCATCGTAAGGTGCTCCAAGGTGGATACTACTCTCTTGACATCTCTCATCAATTTCTTCCTTGCCGGAGTGGACATATCTTCACCGCAACTACGCCTCTGTCTCCCTCTCTCTGTGCTATGCGTGCGTTCACTCTGAAAAGAAACCTCTCGCCGGCAACCTCGCCTACGACCACGCACGAACGCGGGCCAAATGCCTCTAGATATTAATATTTTTTAATTCAGATTGACCAACCGCATCAGACAATTAACTCATAAAACACAATAACTAAAAACTTCTCTACCTGATCGATTTGATCCCACCATCTGAACTCAGACTGCAGTTTGTTCCTCAAAACGTTGTAGATCACCTTGTAAAAGTCCACCGAGGTTTTCTAATCGAGCGACCAAGAAATGAAAAGGGAGTCTGGAATCGAACAAACATTATTTTTGCAAGACTGTTTGGCTTTCTTATTGATTGAATAATTTTCCTAAGACTTTTCAATTGCCTATTAAATTGCTAGAACGAATAAGATGCATTTCGAATTAAAATGAATAAAAAAGGAATTTATGATACCACCCATGTAATTCCACTCATATATAGGACTAAAATGGCCATTATTTTACTACAATTATAATACCATAAAAATCCTCAATAGTTGATGACGTGGCACATATCAGTTGTCTATAAGGGAAGTGGCAATTCGTAAATAAATCCACATAAGCCTACATTGGTATTCGATATCAAACTTATATATATATATATATATATATATATATATATATATAAAATGATGATTAAGGAATAAATGATTCAATAAAAGAGTTCTTATTGAAATGAATCAAGCTCGATACTGGTTTTTTGAATCCAATAGTTGGATTTTCATTATCAGATTCGCAAGCGCTGATGGGTACAATATCAAACACTTGGTCTTTTGATGTTGTATTCAAACACAGTAAAAGCTGCCATAGCCTAAGAGAGATGTTTTCTCAGATGAATTTCAAGTTGGTCGCCCATCAAGGAGATGGTTACAATTGCTCATCTTGGCCCTAGCAGCAGCTAGAGTTTCGTCGCTCTTGCAAAATGCAAACCTAACGAATTGTCTATGGTAATGGCAGTCTCCCTCATGGAAAAATCCAGCCCCAGGCACTGCAACTAACCCTGCTTGCTTTATTAGCTCCTCCACAAATTCTATCTGCGGCGATCAAATATCGAGTTATTATTGTTTTCGCTAGGCTTAAATGTTTTGGTCCTGTAGTTTTAGAGACTGTAGGATTATAGTGACAACGAATTTAAGGGTCAGCTTTCTAGGGACAATAACTTTCAAAATTAAGCGTTTTAGGACGCGGATATCCTAGATTGCCCCAAATTCTAGGATTTCGACGTATATTCCAGGGTTCTGGTGAATTTAGGGGGTGGCATTTCAATTAAGCATAAATTTTTGGGATAAACATATGGTTCCGACGTATAATGTCCCTAAATTGATTAATTTTGGCTGTTATTTTCCATATAATGTCTAACCCCGAAATTCTATGTTCTTATAAACCTTCAACAATACATTAAATTAAGAAATAATTAACCCTTTTCACTACGTAGCAAGATTAAGGAAGACGTTTTTTGAGACGGGTGAAATTAGTATATAGCTCGGGCAACTCACATCAGAAAGGGGACAAGTGTCGGGAAGCCGCGCGAATAGGAAGAATGAACCCTGAGGCTTGTACTTGACAACGAATCCAACCTTCTTAAGAAGGTTGAAAATGGTATCCCTCTTCGACTCATAATCCTAAACGTACATCGTCGCCATATATAATCAATCATCACATTGATATGTTGTTGAGTGAAGAAGTCCACAGAGCAGGAAAAAGATTCTTCTTACCCTCTTCAACGAAGAGTAGTACTCGGGCGGGCTTCTTAAAGCAGTTAGAGCAGCTTCTTGGAAAGGTGCAGGCGCACTATCGGTAAGTCTGATGTGGATGTTTCTTATTGCCGAGGCAATGATTGGGGGAGCTATTGCCCACCCAATCCTCCATCCTAGTAAAAAGTTCATATTGGAAAGAGTGAACGACAAATTTGGTACTTACTGTTGCTGCTCAAACTTAAGCAAAATCCTAATAAAATGGTGCATTTAAAATTTTGAGGATCACAGGCGAGGATTTTCTATGATAATATAAGCACTAAATTGTTCATTTACTATATTGGGAAACAGTAAATCTTTATGCTCACATACATTGCACGTGTATATGAAGCTAGGAGACTGTACCTGTGAGACTGTAAGTTTTCGACAGGGAAGACGTAATAACCGTTCTCTTCTGCATTTCGGGCAAGGAAGCAAGTGATATGTGTCTTGTCCTGTCAAATGTGATATGCTCGTATACCTTTGGATGGAAGCAAAAAGGTTTCAATCAAAACTAGTCTATGGCTTCATGGAATATATAATAATAATAATAGCACTTTTAAAGAAGAAGAAAAAAAAAAAATAGGCGATCATAACGTACTTCATCTGTTACTGCTAGCACATCCCACTGCTGGCAAGCTCTAGCAATTTGCTGAAGCTCATCCTCGGAGAAGACTTTCCCAGTTGGGTTGTGAGGGCTAAGACACAATTTAACTATCTCTTAGAATTCTTACAGGGCTGAACTACAATACATCGATGAAAAAAAAGGAGATTATTCGACTTGTCATGAAAAGATGTCGCAAATCCCGCCATTTTAAGATGTCATGAAAAGATGCAAGCAGAAGAAATTAGTTACAACTAAAGTACTTAACTGAGGCTCAGAAACAGCTTACCTATTCAAGACCAAAGCTTTTGTCTTGGCAGTAAAAGCCCTTTCAAGTTTATCAGAGTTCAATGTCCACTGAGGTGGATCAAGGCCAACGTATACCTGTCGGTTTTACATTCCCACTATCAATTCGTCATAGCAGCAAATCTTATGAAAGCCATAATAAATAACTTCGCCATAATGTGGCTATCGAAATTCATGTTAGTATTGACTTTGGAATTTTGTCGAGTTCATAACGAGATTTATCTTTTATCTTATATCGAGATTTATTTTAGCAGTTAGCTCGAGAACCTATGTTTTATCTTTGGAAATCCCGAAACCATGTTAAGCTGGTAGGAATAATTTCGAGATCAAGCTTGAAAAGCATATCGAATTCCGTTCGTGATATTGATTTCGAAGCATATAATATTTAGACATCTTATTTATAATGTCGACATACAACTCGACATTTTGTGTAAAAGCCTAATACATCTCGACATCTTGGTTATCATGTCAAAATATACCTCGAAATCTTACATGGTATGTCGAGATTTATCTTGAAAATGTCGAGATCTATCCTTAATATTAACATCGAAACTTTTGTGTGAGATCTCGAGATTAAGCTCGACCTTCATCTCAAACCCCATGTCGAGATTTAAGTTCAAGTTCATGTGGAGATTCAAGTTACTTTGCAGCTCGAGATTCTTATAAATTTCAAAATGATACTTTTCAATTTAAGACAAATTCGAAACTTTAGGGTTTCAAAATTTATAAAAGTCGAAACTAGAGTTTTCTAAATTAAGCCATTTCAGTGAAACTGTAATTAGACTAACAAACGATAATTCTATATGTTTCTATACTTAGGGTTCGAAGATTAGCGACTTACAGTACGCTAAATTTAAATAGCTAAGGAGTACCAGGTAAGTGGAAGTCCCAACTACAACACATAATTGTATGTGCATGAAATTATGTGTTACGTGCTTTTATGATTTTATGTGACTTCCATGATTTTATGTGATATCTGATGTAATTTATTTATCTTATATGATGGCATGACACGCATATTCATGACATGAGCATATGCACGCATGTTTAGTACAAAAGGCATGAAATGAGAGCGTGCATAATATACGATCGCCTGAGCAATAAAGATTCGCCGATATGGGCGTCTGCTGTCGACTCACAGTTGAGTCACGGCTCTTCTATGCTACCATGGTGACGTTGTATGCGCTACCGTCAAGACATGACATGTACAAGGCAAGATATGATTTTAGGGCTAATACCCTCAAGGCGGGTCGTGAAACCTAGAGGGTGCGAGCTGAGGGAGTAAGCGACATCGAGGGTACCTCTGCTGTCGACTACCTCAGATTAGGCTACCAGTGTAAAGCGTCCGCGTGGCGTATGAAATCACATTGGGACAGAAAAGGCGCCCTAGGGTTAGCCTCCCTTGAGTGGGTATTGCCACTTATAATTATTTGTCCCTAGTGGATTGGAGCTCCATGATGGTGCATAGCAAGATAGCCGAGGGCCCTATATGACAAGACAAGACAAGGAAAATATGAGGTTTAGGAAGCATTGGCGCGGATGCCTTTGCGAATTTAGGACATGTGCATGGCATGCATGGCTTTAACTTACTGAGCTTTATAAGCTCATTCCACGTATTTATGTGTTGTAGGTTCACGGGATCACGGTACGTGATCTTTACGATTGCGAGGCCAATTTTTGAAGCTTCCGGAGGACTTTTGAGGTGGCAGTGTGTACATGGATGCGACCTGAGTGGAGGGCTGATAGATTATTTTAAACATGCGTGCGCACTCACCTTGTATTTATGTCCTAGGAATATTTTGTATTGTACAGAAGAGTCTCCTTTATATAAAAGGAAAAATTTTGTACGCATTTTCGCATGTAGATTTCATTTATATCACGTGCAGTCACACAAATTAGTAATAAGAATGGGCGGTAGAAGTCAGGGGCGCATGTAATACCCGTAAAAATAATACGAGATTACACGGTAGTTAGCGAAATAATTACGCTAACCTAGAAAACAAAAGAGAAATTTAATAATGAAAAGTTTTTGTTATATAATATATATATATATATATAATGTAATACCCGTAAAAATAATACGAGATTACACGGTAGTTAGCGAAATAATTACGTTAACCTAGAAAACAAAAGAGAAATTTAATAAAGAAAAGTTTTTGTTATATAATATATATATATATATATATATATATATATATATATAATATATATATATATATACATATATATATATATATATAACTTGGTGAGGTGGAAAAACTAAAATCTAACTTTTGATAACGAAAGGAAGTTTTCACAAACACATAGAATGTAGCTCATCCTTGCACTAAGTTTTAGGTACCACCCTTATCACATCATGTAGCATATATAATAAGATAAAGCTAACAAAAAGTTCTTCTTACGTCATATGATGATAAAGAAACCTTAGTAAGAAACCTTTAGTGGTTAGATATAACGACATAGAAGTGAAGTTGTTGTAGTTGCATATAGACTTTTCATGCTCTAACATTATATATGTAGAAGTTTTCGTGATGGAAATAAGACATACATATTTATAATAATAAGGTTAGGGGATAAGTGTTAAGTATTGAGAATATATTAAACTAACTTACATTAGGGTCATTTGCTTACTCCATGGGGTAAGGTCGTCATTTAACTACTTATCAAATCACATAAGTTTAAATATATATATCTCCATTATTAAGTGAAAAGAAGCGAGGGTGATGAACGAGGAATAGGAGAGCAAGCTAAGAAAAAAAATTGAGTTTTGATCACGGTGAAAGTTAGGAAAATTTTATAACCAATCTTCGAAAATGAGGTAGGTGAATTTATCTACAACACGTAAATATTTGTGATGTTTAATATGCTTTCGGTATCTCATATGACTTACGTAACCTTATTTGGCTAAGACGAATTGGGTGATAGTAGCTTATGTGGTATGTGTGATTTATATGATGTTTAATTATTATCATGAAATTTGAGAGATTAGTTACGCTTTTGTTAGGAATATTTTGTAGCATCCTTTAATTTATGTAATCTTGGGTTAATATGTTTATTTAATGGGTTGTAGTAGTTTGGGGTGACTTATGATATTAAGTCATAGTTTTGTATTGGGCTTTAATATACCAAACAATTGTGGTATATAAAGCCCAAATTACCCTAATTAGGGTTTTGTCAAAAGAATTGAAAGGTAAGCCACCCTGTACGTTACATTAAGAAAACACACACTAACACACACTCAAGGTGTTCTTCACGTTTAACACATTCAAACCCTTCTTTTGATCCTTGTTTGGTAATATAAGGGCCAACAAGTGGTATCAGAGCCTAACGCGGATCAATATCTTCCATTTGAATCCAGTTTTGCTCGATTTCGACGTGAGTTGACGAAGATTTTGCTTGAAAACTCATTCTCTGTTTTTCACTGTTTTTGGATGTCTTCAAATCGTTTTCAGTGATTTTTTACTCCTAGGACATTAGAAAACTGATATTGAGTACATTTAGGTTCTTTCACGTCGATTCCAGTCAAATTTGAGTCGGATTTAAGCAAAAACGAGTCTGAAAAATCTGTTTTTCACTGAACTGGGCATCACTTTCGAGCAACAAATTGAACAGTACCATTGAATTTGAAGGTTTCGATCGAAACTCACTGAGAGGAGAATCAATTTTAATTTCCGGGAATTTCTTCGCTTATTTCACAGTTTCGCTCGAAAGATTTCTCGGCGAAAGTCCAATGGTTTCGCCCGAAAGTCGATTGATTTGAGTTTCGACGAATTTTCCACCAATTTCACAAGGTTCGATCGATACAATTCTCGGCGAAAAGCCCAATCTTTTTCGCCCGAAACGCTACAGTGCACAATTTCATTGTTTCGATCGATACACATCTCGGCGAAAGTCCAATGTACTAATTGTTTCGCCCGAAACTTAATTCCCCACTTTGTCAATTTTAATTCCCCAAATCAAAATCGAATTCCATCTTTCGATCGAAATTAACATTTTCAAAACACTTTCGCCCAATTCACACTTTCGCCCGAATCTTGAAATCTAAACTTAGTTTCGATTGCCCGATTCTCAACACTTAGGACCAATCGTTGAGCTTATTTTCATATCATACTAGAATCGATCAAGCACTCATATTGAGTAGAACAAAATTCTCAATCTCACTAAACACCAATCGTTCCATCCTCGAGCAGTACACTAAATTCGTCAAACTCTTATATCTCGACAGAACTCACTAAGTGAATTTACCTACTTAGACTCAACACTAGAAGTTACTCAAACTTTACTATATTTCTTTCAAAACTAAAGTGTTTCATTTCGCAGATATATCTCGCGTTAACGATCATTACCAAACATAAACATGGACAGTCTTGCTATTGGATTTGACAACCGTGCACCACTACTGAGATGGGGAGAGTACGGCATATGGAAGCAACGATTCATAAATTTCATAGAAATCAGGGATGGAGACCTCGCAAATGACATGCTTTCCTCCATTTTTGAAGGACCTGCCCAATTTTGGACCATTATCCCTGCTCAACCCGATGCAGTTCCTGCAATTCCAGAAAGGAGAACTCCTAAGGACCCTAGTCGATACAACGATGCTGAGAAAGCACGAGCCAGAGCGGACAAGCTTGCTCGACACTATGTACTTCAGGCTTTACCAAATGATGTCTACAAGCAAGTCGATGCAATGGTCACTGCAAAGAAATTTGGGACGAAGTCTGCAAGATGATGGTTGGAACAGAAGTTAGTAATTTGTCTAAGAAATCCAGCATCCTTACTGCCTATGACTCCTTCAAAGCTAAGGAGGGGGAAGAACTTCGAGATCTTTACCTTCGCTTCTTAACCATCATCAACGAGATGAGAAAGATTAACATCCAGCGCTCCAATCCGAACACAACATCAAGTTCCTCTCCACACTTCAACCTGAGTGGGGACGAATTGCAGTTCTGGTTAAGCAATAGAACAAAGATCGCGCGATGGATATTCACTCCCTACACGATAATCTCTCACAATACTCGCAATATGCCAAAGAAATTAAGAACGAAGGAAAACCAAACGTTGAAATGGAACCAATTGCACTCGTAACTTCTAAGTTAAGCAACAGGAGCTCGAAGACTTCTAAAGGAAAGCAGGTCGTACTATCTGACACCTCTGACACACTGAATCTGACCGAGAATCAGAGGACGAACTCGAATCCATCAGAAAGAAGCTGGCAATGATCTCAGATACGGTCAATAAGATGAGCGCCAAGAAATCATCTTCTTCCTTCAACAAACAACGAACCTCGGGCGGGAAACAGAAGTACATTGCCCCTGAAGAGACTGAAACTAAGAAATCTGAAATAGTAAAGAAGTGCTTCAACTGTGGCAAGCCGGGTCACTTTGCTTCGGAATGCTTCAGACCCAAGAAGAAAAACACTGAATACTACAAGAAAAAATTTCAGCTGTCACAGCGCAAGGAAGCGGGAATAGTCTTGGTAGCTGAGGAAGAGGAATGGCTGGAGGACACATCTGACGAGGAGGAAGAAGAAATGGCCTTCATGGTGAAAAGCATAGAGGATGACTCCGACGAGGATGAGCCAGCCATCGCATCAGACAGGACGGATGTTTCATCATCCGACCTAGAGGTATACACTCCATCCCTACATGATTTCGTTAAACTAGAACGAGGATAGCCGAACTATCCATGCATCGTAAAGATTACTCAGAACTCCAAAGCAATTTCGACAAAAATTATGCCCTGATAAACAAACAACAGGAAGAGATAGCTATTCTTAATGAATCCTTGATCATGTCTGAAACTAAAGTGAAGACTTTAGAAGATCATATAGAAAACAAGGAAATAGAAATTAGCGATATGAGTAGAAGATTGAAAGACAGCGAGGAAGAATGTGTAAATGTAGTGTCTCAATACGAACTAATCACCAATGAACGTGTACGACTATACAAGAAAATCAAGGAATTAGAGGACATCAACACCAAAAGAGGTCAAAGTGAACGAACCATGTTCCTTAGCCAACCTAAAGATGTTGAATTTTATAATCCCAGCGAAGAATTGGGATTTGAGCCCACCACTAACCCTGAAGCAGATAAAGTAGACTCTCTGTACAACATCAAACGTTTTGGGTTAAGCATCGAACGACTAATGCCCTTCGTCGGATCAATTGAGGTGACTGAATATGATGAACAAAGACGGAAGAACAAAGAATGGGCTCAAATCATGTGTGACTACGACGAACTCAATAATAGCTACAAAACAAGAGAGATAACGCTCTCTGATGATTACATGTCACCATTTGGACCCGAAGTCACTGACGAACAGACTAAACCTATTTATTCATTTATCTATATTCCAGAAATTATACGCAAAATAGGTTCCTTGACAGCGTCTCTAGAGTCGGAAAAGAAAGCTCACGAAGAAGAGAGAACTATTTTGTTGAGCAAAATTTATACTCTTGAAAACTTTCCTGACGCTTACAAACCTTCCACCTCCCGTCCTATTCCAGAATCATCTACATGTAAATGCAAGCAAACTACAAAGAAAATATCTTTATCTCACACTAACTTGGTATCGCATGTGCTCACAGCCAAAGGCGTGAGATCTAATGAAGCGAAGAAGGTAACCTGGCTCAGCTAGGAAGACAACAGTCCCTGATAAGAAGAAGAGACCAGTCTCCAACCTTTCTTCTCATGATTCAAAATCTTTTGCATTTCCAAAAGTGACTTCTTGTAATGTCGCAGAACGTGTTTTGTTATTCCATTCCCTAAAATCAAAATTCTGTCATGTCAGCAATGATGTACTTTCCCATCCTCGTGACAGTCACTTCAGCAATAGCGTTTCCAAATCGCATAGCGCTCGTTCTAAGGACACATCTCCCACGCCGTCCAATCATACTATTAAATTAAAGTAAAGAAACACAACATCTCCAAGACCAAGCCAAGGAAGAAACTAAGTCCAAAACAGATTTGGATTCCGAAATCTCAACTGCATCCTATGGGAAATCAACACGCTTGGATTCTCAAACCAGCTACACAACAACCTAGCAAAGAATTAAATCTAGCAACGAACAAAAAATCTACTACACCTGCTATCAAAAGAGGACCCATCTATAAATGGGTGCCAAAACTTACTTGATTCTTTTTGCAGGTCCGTCATGTGTGGTACTTAGATTCAGGTTGCTCCTCACACATGACTGGAAACAAAGAGCTGTTGAGCAACTTCTCTGAAGGATTTCTCGAAAGGTCTACTTCGGAAATGGTCAATCTGCATCCATGCTAGGAACGGGTGATCTCATCCATGACAGGCTAACCATCAAAGGAGTGTCCTACGTCGAAGGACTGAGCTACAATTTATTCAGCATAGGACGTTTCTGCGACAAAGGCTACAAGGTGAACTTCGAGACCAACAAATGTAGTGTCACAGATATCAATGGAAGATAGCTACTCACTGGACACAGGAAGACGAATCTCTACTCCATTGACCTCAAGGATGTCCGACCGACATGCCTTATTTCTCGAACCTCTCTACATCAGAACGATCTCTGGCATCAGCGACTTTGCCATCTCAACTTCAAAGACCTGAACAAACTGCGATCAGAAAACTTGGTAAAAGGGCTTCCCTCGTTCAGATATCACAAAGAGTATCTTTGCTCGGCGTGTGAAATGGGAAAGATAAGGAAAGCCTCCCACCGGACCAAACACATAGCCTCAACCTCCAAACCTCTTGAACTCATTCATATGGATCTGTGTGGACCCATGCGCACTCAGACCATTAATGGGCGAAAATATGTGTTAGTCATTGTGGATGATTTCTCACGCTACACATGGACTAAATTTCTGAGAACCAAGGATGAAACTCCAGGTCTAATCATTGAGTTTATCAAAACCGCTCAAAACCTCTACCAACTAAGTGTACAAATCATCAGAACTGATAATGGGACAGAATTCAAGAACAGAAAACTCAGTGACTTCTATGCATCACTTGGAATCACCCAACAGTTCGCAGCAGCTAAAACACCTCAACAAAATGGGGTAGTTGAGCGCAAGAACAGAACCTTAGTTGAAGCAACTCGTACACTCCTCATTCACTCTAGATTATCTCACTTCTGTGGGCCGAAGCAATGAACACAACTTGTTTCACTCAAAATCGTGGCTCACTTCACAAGAGGTTCAATAGGACTCCATATGAGTTGATAAATCGTAGAGTGCCAGACGTCTCATTCCTGAAAGTCTTTGGGTGCAAGTGCTATGTGGCAAATGATCGTGAAGATAGAGGCAAACTTGATCCAAAAGCATTCGAAGGCATACTGGTGGGTTACTCAACAACATCAAAAGCCTATCGCATATATCTCAAGGAGAAAAGATCTGTTATGGAGAGCATTAACGTAACGTTTGATGAAGTAGACCGAGTCGTTTCTGCACGAATCAGTCCAGAACCAGGACTTCTATGAGAATTGACAAAGGATCAACCTAGCACTTCCTCTGTGGGCGAAACTCCAAAAACAAATGAGTTAAGTGACATGGAACTCGATCTCTTATTTGAAGATCTCTTCCAAAGCCGCTACCACCCACTGCTCCAACAACTTCAGCGGCACCAGAAAATATTGATCATGCGGAGCCGAGCAATGACAATACCCCTCCTACAATGGAAAATCTTCACTGTCAGGAACCGAAACCCATATCATCATTTCATGCATTTACATAAATTCATGCATTCATATAAGTCATTTTAAACAAGAAGTATATGTAGGATAAGGAATTTAAGTATTATAGTCCTAGGTTCTTAAAGAAATATATTGGTAAGGAAATGAATGTTATAGAAGTTAGAATTTTCTAATTATAAAATTTCTAGAGTTTTCTCAGGATTTGGGGAACTTTATATGTGTACTAATTAAAGCAATTAAATAAATTAGGAAATTTGAAGATATTCTGGAGGTTCTTTGAAGTGGAGGAAAATATTTAAATAATGTTAAAGTACGAATTTCGAAATTTAGGAATCAAAACTTGGAGAATTTCGAAAGAGTCAAGGATAGGATTTCGAAAGGGATTTTGAAATTATTTAATGAAGAAACATACTTTAATAATATTAAAGTATTGGTTAATATAAGTTAAGAGATGCAATTTGAAAGATAAGAAAGAACTCGAGACCCTAATGAAAACCCTTAGGTAGTCTCGAAATCGTTTGAATAAAGGTTTCGAAATCTGAGAAAGGGTTTCGAAATAAGTTATTGTTGAGTAGGGAAAATGGAAAATGAAAAGAATAATAATAAGATTGTTACGAAGGATAGGATAAATCCTATTGAGATGGGTTTAAAGTTTTCGATAGAAAACTTAGTCAATAGGGAAAAACAACTTTGATAATAATGTCATTTGTATTAGATAGGTCTATGATAAGCATTAGTAAAGTGTTGATGTCATTTAACTATTGTTACACTCAACCATTAGATAAGAACGAAAGAGAATGAAGAAAATATCTAGTTATATAAATAAACAAAAATTTTAACATATGATAAGGGAGAGGAAAACGAGATTCATATCATTAAGAACTTACGAAGCTAAGAAGAAAACATAACGAAAGGAAGAACTTCGGCAAAGAGCAAATTTGATTCAAGCTAGGTAAATCTTTTTAAGGTAAAAGAATTTAATTGATGTTATATAGTATATACGCATGTTAGACTTAAAAATTATGATAAGTATATGTTAGTAATTATTACAAAGGTCTTCATTATTAGAACGTATTGTGTTTCAAAGCTATTCAAACCTTTCTAGGTGGATATGTAAGGATAAGAGACTTTCAGCAATGGTATAAAGATTTATTAGGGTTTTCCTAGATTGTTGAAACGATTTAATACATGCTTAGCTGAATGATTATTTTTTTTTGATATTAAGACGCACGTTAGAGTCTGGAAAAGTTCGAATCTTTTGTAGAATTTATTAGCAAAGTAGGAACTTCGATATCTAAGTGTTTGATTATATGAATGTTTTGGATAGTTTAGACTTAATACCATAAAGTTCTCGAGGGTAAATAAGTTTCGATATGAGCACTTACTAATTAAGTCCTCGACATAAATTTTGAAACAAACTAAGAGAATGTCGAGATGAATTGGTATTTGTCAGATAAATGTCGAGATGAATTGATATTTGTTAGATAGAATGTCGAGATGGATCGATATTTGTTAGAGAATGTCGAGATATGTCTTATGATACATTTCGAAATCTTTCATAAATGAACTTTAAAATTCTCGACATATATAATATTAATATTTCCGTGAGTATAAATTTCGAGCTAAGCAAATATCGAGCTGTGATATCAGCTATGATTCGAGATTTTAAAATTAAGTAAATAGAAGATGTCGAGATATAATGTCCAATTGAAACTTAAGAATCTCGATATCACCTTCGACATAGGTTTCGACATTTAGTTAAGAAATGTCGACATATGTTTTGAAATCCTCTATGGTATATCTCGAAACCCTTTATGTCACACTTCGAGATCCTATCATAGAAATTAAATTAATAATCAAACATGGTCCAAGATAAGATAAGAATATTTGTTAGTTAATTAGTTGAATAAAAAGAATTATGATACAGATATAAGGAATTCCAATATCACATAAAATATTAGGGTTTTGATATAAAATAATTTAGGGTTTCTGGTAAAGGCTACGGATAAGGAACAATCATGGATAATAAAGCATGCATGCATATCACGCACGCATACCATTATAGGAACTTTGTATTTACGGATAAAATAATTGTATAGGTCATGAGTCTGATAAGGGAAAGGACAAGGTCACTTAAGCGAGCGGAGGAAATAGGCGATACTTGTGAGTATGATTTGCAACATGTACCTTATGTGCCTTATGTGCTTATATGCTTTATGTGAATTAATTGACTAATATGTGCTTTATATGTTATTTACGGATCGATGTGAATTACGTGACCATAAGTGCTTTTATATGATTTATGTATTATATAAAGTATTTTATATAGCATTGCATACATATAAACGAAAGGAGAAACCATTATGACTGCTACGACTACGGACGGTACGATACGGATGCTACGGCATACTTCCCGCCAAATCAGGGGGATGACAGTTACTTCCCTTCAAATCGGGGGATGACAGAGTCCTTCACAGGCACATACAGATATTTACAGTATTGACAGAGTCCCATGCATGGGCGCCGACTGGGCTTACAGAATACGAGTCTAGCTAGTCTATAACGGGAGTATCAAAATAAACGGACATATAGAATGGCCTGTGATCTACGGATCGTATGAATGACGATTATATGAACGATGATTTCATGATTGAAAATGGTTACTGCTTACTTTATTACTCGTATGTTTTTACTTAACATGTTGCGATCATACTCTGAATCGGTGTCTGCACAGTTGTTGTAGATAATTACCAGGCTGCGTAGAAAGCATATATAAAGCATGGACTCAAGGTTGGCCAACTACGTTCTCCTCCTGCTCCTCTCTGGTTCATCGTTAGCATATAGAATAGAACGGATTTAGACTATCGCATTTTGTGACTCATATGATAGGTACATATATGTACATTATTGTGAAAGGAACTAGACCAGATGTACGCACCCGTTTTTGTAAAAGGAAATGATTATGGAAATCGCGAAAAATTTTATACGAATATTTTATAGCTGCGTAAAAAGATAATAGGAAACGGGGCGCTACATTGTAGTGGTATCAGAGCCTAGGCTTTAGGTTCTGTAGACATTTGCATAGTATGTGCATGTTATGAATTGCCGTTAAACTTTTCTTGCATATATAGGCAAAGGGCAATAGGTGATCCGATACCTGTAGAACGGGATGAACCTACTATAGAGGGAGGAGGAAGAACGGCCGTACCTGAATCCCATTCATCGCATACCCTTAGACAGTATGAATCCGAACACCCCCTGACAACTCCCCGAGAACGACGATACGATAAATTAAGAAAGATGGGTGCTGTGGACTTCATGGGTACGACAGATCCTGCTGAGGCAGAAACGTGGTTGAAAAGAACAGAAACGATGTTCAACATGATGCAATGTACACCGGAAGAGAGATTCGATTATGCAGTCTCACTCCTTCAAGGGCATGCATATGAATGGTGGGAAACAGTCCCTGATAGTATGACCCAACCTCCGATACTGACCTGGGAGATTTTCTAAGGGAATTTAATGATACGTACATGCCTGAAGTTTACAAGGATCAGAAAGAGAAGGAATTTCTAGAATTGAAGCAAGGTAACAGGTCCATAGGCGAGTATGAGGTGCTGTTTAATCAGTTATCCCGTTATGCACCGCACATGGTTGCTACCGAAAGAAATAAGTGTCGAAGATTTGAAGCAGGACTCCGCTATATGATTAGGAATCGCATCACCCCATCAGATATGGAGTCATATTGGAAATTGATGGCGGCAGCTATTCGCACCGAAAGATTAGAAACTGAGTCTCGGAATTTTCAAAGTAGTAAACGAAGATTAGGCGAAGAGTCGTCTAGTGGAAAAATGAAAAAGGCATATAGTTCGCCTAGACAATGAGTGTTCAAAGTGGCTCTACAAAGGGCAGTATAGGCGGGCCAAAAACTACAGGACGGGGTATAGAGACTTCACAACAAATACCAACATGTGAACACTGTGGGAAGAACCACAAGGGCGTATGTAGATGGCTCACAGGCAAATGTTTTACGTGTGGGCAATCGGGACATATAGCTAGGAATTGCCCAACATTGCGAACAGAACCTACAGTAGATCAATCAAGGGTAAGCGGACCCTCCACAAATCGTGGAAGAGGAAGGGACCGAGGACCGTTTAACACAAGTTTTGGAAGAGGAAGCTCAGGAGGCCAAGCCTATAGACCGCCAGCACAAGCAAGGATTTTCACCATGACTCGTGAGGAAGCCAAAGAAGGATCACACGTGATTACGGGTAAATTATCTATCTGTGATATTGATGCATATGTTTTATTCGATCCAGGCGCCACTCATTCATTCATGTCACGAACATTTGCATCATTATTACCTGATAAACCCGAACCCCTAGAGGATGAGTTATACGTTCGACTTCCAACAGGAGAAATAGTTATAGTAAACACCGTATACCCAGAATGCAAAGTTGTTAGTAACGGGATAGAAATGCGGACAACCCTGTTCATTATTCCTTTAATGGATTTCGACGTAATATTAGGCATGGACTGGTTGTCAAGATACCGGGCGAAACTTGATTGTTTCAAAAAGGAAATTGAATTGACCCCTATGGATCAAACCCATATAATACTTAAGGGAGAAAAGAGCATACGAACGGCATATCAGATATCGAGTTTAGAAGCTTCTAAGATGATTAGTAAAGGATGCGAAGGGTATATAGCCTATTAGATGCGCAGTTAAGTGGATTGAAAATAGAAGATATTCCGGTAGTTGGTGAATATTCTGATGTCTTTCCCGAAGAGTTACCAGGATTACCTCCCGATCGGGATAGGGAATTCACTATTGAACTTCAACCAGGCACAACGCCAATTTCTATTCCACCATATCGGATGGCTCCAATAGAATTGAATGAGCTGAAGGTACAGTTGAAGGAATTACTCGATAAAGGTTATATACGACCAAGTGTATCGCCTTGGGGAGCGCCTGTTCTTTTCGTTAAAAAGAAGGATGGAACACTTAGATTGTGTATTGATTATAGACAGTTAAATAAGGTAACGGTGAAAAATAAATACCCGTTGCCTCGGATTGATGATCTATTTGATCAGTTGCAAGGTGCTAGGGTCTTTTCGAAAATCGATCTGAGATCAGGATATCACCAATTGAAGACTGCGGATAATGATATTCCAAAGACTGCTTTTAGAACTAGATATGGACATTATGAATTTCTAGTTATGCCCTTTGGATTGACGAATGCCCCTGCAGTCTTTATGGCATTAATGAATGACGTTTTTCGACCCTATTTAGACCAGTTCGTGATCGTCTTTATTGACGATATTCTAATATACTCCAAGTCAAAAGAGGAGCACGAACAACATTTGAAAATTGTACTCCAAACCCTACGGGAGAAGAAATTGTATGCAAAACTTTCAAAATGCGAGTTCTGGTCGATCAAGTAGTATTTCTGGGGCACGTAGTCTCTGGTAAAGGCATCCAAGTCGATCCCAGTAAAATTGAAGCAGTGATCAAGTGGGAGAGTCCTAAACATGTAGCAGAAGTTCGTAGTTTTCTGGGATTGGCCGGATATTATCGGCGATTCGTAGAGAATTTCTCACTAATAGCAGCCCCAATGACGAAGTTATTACGCAAAGGAGTTGTATTTAAGTGGACTGATGAATGCCAAATGAGTTTTGAAGAATTAAAGGAACGACTAACGACAGCCCCTGTACTAACTATTCCATCAGGAACAGATGGTTTTGTAATCTATAGTGACGCGTCCTATCAAGGATTAGGATGTGTATTAATGCAAAACGGATAAGTAGTGGCGTATGCGTCTCGACAGCTGAAACCATACGAAATATCCTACCCAACTCATGATTTAGAGCTAGCGGCCGTGGTGTTCGCACTAAAAATATGGCGACACTATTTATACGGAGCAACATTTCAGATATTTACTGATCACAAGAGCCTCAAATACCTGTTGAGCCAGAAAGAACTAAATATGAGACAGAGTCGGTGGATCGAGCTATTAAAGATTACGACTGTACCATAGAGTATCACCCTGGAAAGGCCAACGTCGTGGCTGATGCCTTAAGTCGGAAATCGTATGGTACTATCTCTTATTTATCGGCATGTTCTTTATCAAGTCTAATTGACCTCAGAAAGATGAATACAGAACTGAAAGTAGATGATACCGGTGCTATCTGTGCCTCAATGGTAGTTCGACCTGTCATGTTAGATCGAATTAGACAAGTACAGTTTAAAGACGAAAAGCTAGCTAAGATTACTGATAAAGTGAAACAAGGGATATGGAAGTCTTTTGTGATAGACGAGAATGGGACTTTGAAAATAAGTGGCCGTATATGTGTTCCTGATATCGATAATCTTCGACAAGAGATAATGGAAGAGGCACATACCGCTCCTTATGCTATGCATCCAGGCAGTACGAAGATGTATCGGACCCTTAAATCTCACTATTGGTGGCCAAGGATGAACAAGGATGTGGCTGAATATGTGCTGAAATGTTTAACGTGTCAGCAAATTAAAGCTGAACACCAAGCGCCAGTGGGTAAATTACATCCTTTACCCATACCTGTTTGGAAATGGGAACGAATAACGATGGATTTTCTTTATGGACTTCCTCCAACGGCTAAGAAAAATGATGCCATGTGGGTAATTGTCGACAGGCTCACGAAATCAGCCCATTTTCTACCATTTAGATGGGGTTCTACGTTAGAATATTTAGCAAAAAGATACGTCAACGAAATAGTTCGGTTACACGGGGTACCTATTTCTATCTTGTCTGATCGTGATCCCCGATTTGCTTCTAGATTTTGGGGCAGTTTACAGGAAGCGCTCGGAACTAAATTACATTTTAGTACGGCGTTTCATCCACAGACCGATGGTCAGTCAGAAAGAACGAGACATTGGAAGATATGCTTCGAGCATGCGTAATTGAGTTCAAAGGCTCATGGGATGATTATATAGCGCTAATGGAATTTTCTTATAATAATCAGTATCATTCGAGTATCGGAATGGCACCGTACGAAGCTCTATATGGCCGGAAATGTCGAAACCCAATTTGTTGGGATATGGAAGGAGAACAAGTATTAGAAGGGCCAGATTTAATTCAGGATACAATGGAAAATATTAAAGTAGTAAAGAGTCGACTTAAAGCGGCCCAAGATAGACAAAAGAGTTACGTAGACCAACATCGACGAGAAATGGAATATGAAGTTGGGGAGAAGGTATTTTTGCGAGTATCACCTTGGAAAGGTGTATTGCGATTTGGAAAGAAAGGAAAATTAAGTCCACGTTACATTGGGCCTTATGAAGTACTTGAAAGGATTGGGCCATTAGCATATCGATTAGCACTGCCACCCGAACTTTCACAGATACACAATGTGTTCCACGTTAGTATGTTACGGCGATATAGATCAGATCCTACACATGTTCTACGTGACGAACCGATAAATATTTCTGAGGACCTTAGTTACGTAGAAGAACCGGCAGAAGTCCTGGAATATGCTGACAAGCAGTTACGAGACAAAACGATTCCAATGGTAAAAGTACGGTGGAAAAATCATTCGGCTCGTGAAGCTACGTGGGAAACCTTAGAACATATGAAGACCCAGTACCCATGGTTATTAGCCGAAACAGGTACGAAATTTCGAGGTCGAAATTTTTTTAAAGGGGGGGAGAATTGTCAGGAACCGAAACCTCATATCATAATTTCATGCATTTACATAAATTCATGCATTCATATAAGTCATTTTAAACAAGAAGTATATGTAGGATAAGGAATTTAAGTATTATAGTCCTAGGTTCTTAAAGAAATATAGTGGTAAGGAAATGAATGTTATAGAAGTTAGAATTTTCTAATTATAAAATTTCTAGAGTTTTCTCAGGATTTGGGGAACTTTATATGTGTACTAATTAAAGCAATTAAATAAATTAGGAAATTTGAAGATATTCTGGAGGTTCTTTGAAGTGGAGGAAAATATTTAAATAATGTTAAAGTACGAATTTCGAAATTTAGGAATCAAAACTTGGAGAATTTCGAAAGAGTCAAGGATAGGATTTCGAAAGGGATTTTGAAATTATTTAATGAAGAAAAATACTTTAATAATATTAAAGTATTGGTTAATATAAGTTAAGAGATGCAATTTGAAAGATAAGAAGGAGAACTCGAGACCCTAATGAAAACCCTTAGGTAGTCTCGAAATCTGAGAAAGGGTTTCAAAATAAGTTATTGTTGAGTTGGGAAAATGGAAACTGAAAAGAATAATAATAAGATTGTTACGAAGGATAGGATAAATACTATTGAGATGGGTTTAAAGTTTTCGATAGAAAACTTAGTCAATAGGGAAAAACAACTTTGATAATAATGTCATTTGTATTAGATAGGTCTATGATAAGCATTAGTAAAGTGTTGATGTCATTTAACTATTGTTACACTCAACCATTAGATAAGAACGAAAGAGAATGAAGAAAATATCTAGTTATATAAATAAACAAAAATCTTAACATATGATAAGGGAGAGGAAAACGAGATTCATATCATTAAGAACTTACGAAGCTAAGAAGAAAACATAACGAAAGGAAGAACTTCGGCAAAGAGCAAATTTGATTCAAGCTAGGTAAATCTTTTTAAGGTAAAGAATTTAATTGATGTTATATAGTATATACGCATGTTAGACTTAAAAATTATGATAAGTATATGTTAGTAATTATTACAAAGGTCTTCATTATTAGAACGTATTGTGTTTCAAAGCTATTCAAACCTTTCTAGGTGGATATGTAAGGATAAGAGACTTTCAGCAATGGTATAAAGATTTATTAGGGTTTTTCCTAGATTGTTGAAACGATTTAATACATGCTTAGCTGAATGATTATTTTATTTTGATATTAAGACGCACGTTAGAGTCTGGAAAAGTTCGAATCTTTTGTAGAAATTATTAGCAAAGTAGGAACTTCGATATCTAAGTGTCTGATTATATGAATGTTTTGGATAGTTTAGACTTAATACCATAAAGTTCACGAGGGTAAATAAGTTTCGATATGAGCACTTACTAATTAAGTCCTCGACATAAATTTTGAAACAAACTAAGAGAATGTCGAGATGAATTGGTATTTGTCAGATAAATGTCGAGATGAATTGATATTTGTTAGATAGAATGTCGAGATGGATCGATATTTGTTAGAGAATGTCGAGATATGTCTTATGATACATTTCGAAATCTTTCATAAATGCACTTTAAAATTCTCGACATATATAATATTAATATTACCGTGAGTATAAATTTCGAGCTAAGCAAATATCGAGCTGTGATATCAGCTATGATTCGAGATTTTAAAATTTAAGTAAATAGAAGATGTCGAGATATAATGTCCAATTGAAACTTAAGAATCTCGATATCACCTTCGACATAGGTTTCGACATTTAGTTAAGAAATGTCGACATATGTTTTGAAATCCTCTATGGTATATCTCGAAACCCTTTATGTCACACTTTGAGATCCTATCATAGAATCAAACATGGTCCAAGATAAAATAAGATAAGAATATTGTTAGTTAATTAGTTGAAATAAAAAGAATTATGATACAGATATAAGGAATTCCAATATCACATAAAATATTAGGGTTTTGATATAAAATAATTTAGGGTTTCTGGTAAAGGCTACGGATAAGGAACAATCATGCATAATAAAGCATGCATGCATATCACGCACGCATACCATTATAGGAATTTTGTATTTACGGATAAAATAATTGTATAGGTCAGGAGTCCGATAAGGGAAGGACAAGGTCACTTAAGCGAGCGGAGGAAATAGGCGAAACTTGTGAGTAAGATTTGCAACATGTCCCTTATGTGCCTTATGTGCTTATATGCTTTATGTGAATTAATTGACTAATATGTGCTTTATATGTTATTTACGGATCGATGTGAATTACGTGACCATAAAGTGCTTTTATATGATTTATGTATTATATAAAGTACTTTATATAGCATTGCATACATATAAACGAAAGGAGAAACCGTTATGACTGCTACGACTACGGATGGTACGATACGGATGCTATGGCATACTTCCCTCCAAATCAGGGGGATGACAGTTATGACAGAGTCCTATACAGGCACCTACAGATATTTACAGTATTGACAGTGTCCCATGCATGGGCGCCGACTGGGCTTACAGAATACGAGTCTAGCTAGTCTATAACGGGAGTATCAAAATAAACGGACATATAGAATGGCATGTGATCTACGGTTCGTATGAATGACGATTATATGAACGATGATTTCATGATTGAAAATGGTTACTGCTTACTTTATTACTCGTATGTTTTTAGTTAACATGTTGCGATCATACTCTGAATCGGTGTCTGCACAGTTGTTGTAGATAATTACCAGGCTGCGTAGAAAGCATATCATAAAGCATGGATTCAAGGTTGGCCAACTACGCTCTCCTCATGCTCCCCTCTGGTTCATCGTTAGCATACGGATTTAGACTATCGCATTTTGTGACTCATATGATAGGTACATATATGTACATTATTGTGAAAGGAACTAGACCAGATGTACGCACCCGTTTTTGTAAAAGGAAATGGTTATGGAAATCGCGAAAAAATTTATACGAATATGTTATAGCTGCGTAAAAAGATAATAGGAAACGGGGCGCTACATTCACCTTGATGACGATAGTGAACCCCCAACAGACACAGAGATCATATCCAGCTCAGGCGCTGAAACTCGTCAGCCTTATGATACAACAATAGAAATTTCTTCAGAAGACTCAGTAATGCCACAACCTGGAGAAGAAACAGAACATCAGGCTGATCAAGGTGGAGAAACAATATACGCTACAAACACAGCTGGATCATCACAGCCTAGTACCAGAAAGTGGACTCGAGCCCACCCAAACTCACAAATAATTGGAGATCCCTCCACTGGAGTAACCACTCGGGCATCAACGATAAACGAAAGCCTCTACTCCTGCTTTCTCAGTCAAAAGGAACCCAGTAAAGTAGCTGAAGCACTCGCCGATCCAGACTGGATAATTGCAATGCAGGAGGAAATCAATCAGTTTGAGAGGTTGAATGTTTGGAACCTAGTACCTAGACCAGCTGGGAAAACCATTATAGGGACTAAATGGGTGTTTAAGAACCAAAAGGACGAGCAAGGAGTTGTTATCCGGAATAAAGCAAGGCTAGTGGCAAAAGGTTACAATCAACAAGAAGGAATTGACTATGATGAGACATATGCCCCAGTCGCAAGAATAGAAGCCATCAGGATATTCTTAGCTTTCGCTGCACACAAGAACTTCACAATCTACCAGATGGATGTCAAAACTGCATTCCTCAACAGAATACTAAAAGAAGAAGTGTTTGTATCCCAGCCTGAAGGTTTTGTAAACGAACAACTCCCAGACCACGTCTACAGACTCGATAAAGCTCTCTATGGACTTAAACAAGCTCCCAGAGCCCGGTACGAGGTCCTCTCGGATTTTCTCATCTCATCTGGTTTCACAAAAGGGAAAATTGATACGACTCTTTTTATCAAGAAGGACGGCTCAGACATTATGCTAGTGCAGATCTACGTTGACGACATCATATTCGGGTCAACAGACTCACGAATGTGCAGGAACTTTGGGGATCTAATGAAGCAGAAATTCGAAATGAGCATGGTGGGCGAACTAAGTTTCTTCTTAGGACTTCAGGTTAAACAGCTTCACGATGGAATCTTCATCAGTCAATCCAAGTACATTCACGACATACTCAAGAAGTACAACTTGGACAACTCAAATACTGCCATGACTCCCATGTCTACCTCATGCAAACTTGACGCAGATTCCTCAGGAAGATCTGTTAACCAGACGACTTATCGAGGCATGATAGGATCCTTGCTCTATCTTACATCAAGTAGACCTGATATCATGTTCGCCACGTGTCTCTGTGCACGCTTTCAAGCTGATCCAAAGGAATCTCACATGCTCGCAGTCAACCGAATTTTCAAATATCTCAAGGGAACTCCGAATCTAGGTCTATGGTACCCGATGGAATCAAGCTTTGAACTCGTAGGATACACAGACGCTGATTACGCAGGATGCAAGCTGGACAGAAAGAGCACTTCTGGAGCCGCTCAATTTTCGGGGGTAAACTCGTAAGCTGGTCGTCTCGAAAGCAAAATTGTGTCTCAACATCGACAACAGAAGCAGAATATGTCGCTGCTGCGAGTTGCTGCTCACAAATTTTGTGGATGAGAACCCAGCTACGAGATTTTGGCATAACGTTAAATCATATCCCAATTTTTAGTGACTCTAAAAGTGCTATAGCTATAACAAGCAATCCAGTACATCATTCACGCACAAAACATATAGACATTAGATATCACTTTATCAAGGAACATGTGGAACAAGGTACAATCGAAATGCATTTTGTTCACACAGATCTTCAACTTGTTGACTTATTTACTAAAGCATTGGATGAAAAGCGATTCCAATTTTGGTATCTAGGTTAGGCATGTTGAACCATAAGACATGATCGATTGTCCCTACATGAACCTGATATTGTGTAAATAGATCATTTAATTTTTTTCTCTATATGTTATGAATGTTAAAAAATCATACTGTTATATCTAGGGGGAGACTAATAAAAAATTTATGCATGAATCTAGGGGGAGTCTTTCATTTTTATGCACTAATTTAGGGGGAGTCATTGAATGGTCCGCACACATCTAGGGGGAGTCTCTCAAAATTTTGCACAAAACAGTTCACACAAGGAGTTTATGATTTCTCATCAAATTTAAATTATATAGTATGGTGAAACTCCTTAAATTTCTATCGAAATTAAAATTATTCAAATATTTCAAATATCACAAATATTTCTCGGCGAAACTGCATATCGCTCGAAACCCTTTAAAATTGATTTGCCAATCGTACTAAACACGTTTCGATCGAAACTGAACTTTAACTCTTGATTTATTAGTTTCTCGGCGAAACTGACTTTCGCTCGAAACACGTTTCGATTGAAATTGCAATTTGATTAAATACCTTTATAATTTTATCGTCGAAACTGACTTTTGCTCGTAACACATTTCGGTTGAAATTGATTTTTAAATCCTTTGAATTTTTCTTGGCGAAACTGAGACTCTGCTTATTTAAATAGAGTTTCGCCCGAAATACTGTTCTTCTTCATCGATTTTCAAATTCACTCTTAAACCCTCTCTGCAATCGCACACGAACTCATCACTATCTCACTCTGTTTTACCGTTTATTGCAACTCCATATCCCTCATTGGTAAGGAAAAACGCTTAATCTACAGCTTTTAACTGTTTTTTTTCTCATTCGTGCAGGTGACGCAGATTAGGGTTGCGTGAGTTCGAGCGAATCACTGTTAAAACGTGTTTTCATCTCGCCTAAATTCGCTCGAAACTAAGCTCTAGTTTCAATTTCACATCACAATAGATCGATTGTTATGAAAATATTACTCATTCTGTATTTTCAAATCGACGTATTCTAGGGTTTTACTACTTTCGATCGAAACAGGGCATTTCCATTTTCAACATAATTTTAATCGTTTTGACTTAACCCTTTCGGCCGAAACTACCTCACAGTTTCGATCGAAACTGACGACAAAATTAATTTTAATCGAAACTGACAGCTCAATTGAATCGATCGATTCGTGATTTAAATTGTACCACATTGGACTTTCGATCGAAACTGAATTGCATTCCCTTTTCGCCGAACTTATTTAAATTAAATATGACTTTCGATCGAAACTGAAGGCTCAATTGAATCGATCGATTCGTGATTTAAATTGTACCACATTGGACTTTCGATCGAAACTGAATTGCATTCCCCTTTCGCCGAACTTATTTGAATTAAATATGACTTTCGATCGAAACTGACTATAATTCCACTTTTGCCGAATTTGCCTAAATTTAACATGACTTTAAATCGAAACCACAGTCCAAATTGAACTTATGATTTGAATCGCACGATGCACATTGCTGCCCGAAACTCAAAACCAATTGAAGTTGAATTGAAATTGGCACTTTCGCCGATTGCTTAATTCAATTTCACTTTGCTTCTTCAACGAAACTAAGTCACAATTTTTGCCAAATTTTTCTAAGTCCTAACATGCTTAACAACGTATTGAATAATTTTGCATACTTTCTAAGTCAAAATGGTCGATTTCCACTAATCCTTTGCTCTTATCTTGCAGATATACCAAAATGGTGCGACAAATTGATGAGATTTTCGACTCCAAGGACTGGGCACAGAGGGCACCCAACAACCATCAACTTGACTTTGATAATACCTCGTGCCCGGATCCTATCATTATTAAAATCCTCGCAAACCACCCTCTAAGAACCGCACTAAACATCACTGAGGTAGTCCCTGAAGTATATGTGCAACAATTCTGGTCCACTCTTCAAAAACCAACCAATAACCCAAAAATAACCACCCTTTCCGCCAAAATCGACAACACCATATTTGTCTTTACTCCATTCGTTCTCCGTTCCATACTAAACCTACCTCATTCACTCCTATATGATCCCCATCCCTCCAACGACGACCTAATCAGGGACTTCCTATTCATGGGCCACAAACCTAACACCCAAAACACCATACACGTACCTGAGTTCGCTGCCAAAGACATCCCTGCACCTTGGAGGACTCTGTTTCTCATTGTCAACAGGTGCCTCTCGCCAAAGGACTTCGGGTCCGACAAGTGCAACCGGAACATCATGCTTATCTTTCATGGGATTGTCTTCAACAAAAATTATGATGTCGCACAACTCATCTGGTCGGACATCCTCGATCAGCTGCGAAGGCGAGGTCTTGGATCAACGAAGCCGGTGCTCCATTACTTACGGTGGCTACCTGTTATCGTCCAACATTTCGTGGATCTTCATCCCGAAATCGAACGCCGACCGAGAAATGAGGGTTATCAATATTCGAAGCTCATAAAAATCCAATCGACGAAGAGCAAAATCGATCAGGAGGCCATGATCATCCCAGACTACTTACTTCGCCTCCTCGATCCGAATGAGCCGGAGCTACGCAAATATATGCAAGCCAACAACCTCGACGACGTCCCCGTGGCTCAACAAAACCCAGTTGAACCTAACCCAGGGACAAGCCAACCCCCACAGCCAAATGTAGGTCTAGGAAGCTCCTCATCCCCACAGCCAAAACGAAAGCGTAAATCCAAAGGGGATGACCGGGGAGGACAACAGGAACGGCGTACAAAGGAAAAACACGACCGTACTCCTAAGCCAACTAGTCCACTAATAAGCCGGACCGAGCCCATAGGTACAGGGGATGACTTTGTCTTCCCCCGAGTAGAAGTCACGACATCGGGTCCAATCGCGCAAACTACCCTTCCCAGCCACTCAATCATCTCCCAACAGATGATTGTTTCACATACTCATGAGGTGCCACGTCATTCATCACCACCTCGCTCGGAGGTGGTTGATGTAACTAGCAGTACTCCGCCTCAGACTGCACCTTCTTTGATCACTACGAGTCTAGTGTCCTCACCATCCATAATTTTTCCACTTTCTAGGACACTACCATTAGATTCTGCACCTCTAGATCTTAGTGATCTAGACCGAACACTCTAAGATGTCTCCGTACTAGAGTCTAGTATGGAACAGAGCGGAAGACCCAACGTAGTCAACATCACTGCAGCTACGACCTTGGGCCATCAATCTGAGTCAGTCTCAGCTTTCAAAAATGAGCCTGCGTGGCCTCGGTTCTTCAAGTCCTGTGCAAACGGGCGGCACATCAGTACCCTCTACTGATGTTGTGACGACGGAACGTCTTAGTGACTCCGTCAGGTTATTTTCCCCGTTCGTGACGGAGGTGAGGCTAGAGAATCGACTCGCAGCATTGGCGAAAGATCTCGATGACACTATTATGACCCAAGTCTACAACGTCATTGGGACATCCTCTCGGGATAAAGGCACAGCCCTTGTCAAAAGAAGTACCCACGTAACCCGACCCAACTCCTGGCTCTGAGGAAGGACCGTGGAACGTACCAATCCCAGAACTGATCGACGTTCTACTGGCCAGACTCTGTACTGCACCGCAGCTCACTGCCTATGAAGCGGAGGTCCTCAGATGTCTGGAGTTTCCTTTCAACCCGCCTAACCCCGGCGAGGCCCAGTCATCAAGACAATCACGTGACGACCCTGACGATGGGGATCGTCCCGAGGGGGAGAAGTCACAAGGGACAGGGCCTCTGCCGCAGCCACAGCCGCAACCTAGAACCACCCGAACACCCACCAGAACAAAACCACCTACACCCACCCAAACCAGAAAATCTACCCGAACTACTACCAATACAACCCAAACGACTCCTCACCAACCGTGAGTCCATCACCGACTAGCCTTACAAACCCAAGAACTTCCTCTGATCCTCCATCCTACCTACTCTATCTCTCGAAACACTTTACAACCCACACTCAACGGTAGAAAAGTACATCTTCAACGACGATTGGTTAACAAAGCCGATGCATCCAGCCTTGGCCAAGGGCTTACTGGACAACGCCAGATACTTCTTGATGAAGGCAAAAGTTGACCTAGCACTTATCGACGATGATGAGCTCGAGGAAGGTGAAGACTACGAAGCAGACATTCCAGAACTTCCAGAGCTTCTCAAACACGTTGTCGTCGATAAAGAGTGCCCCCCCTCGAAGTCGAAGATAGGAAAGGAACAGAAGCCGCCGTGGGAAAATGTCAAAGTGATAGCTCCATATCAAGAAGAGATACGGAGAAGAATTTGGAGGAAGGAAGATAGGATCAAGGAGCTAGACGAGCTGAGTCTAAGAGGCCTAACTCATCTCCCGAGAACAACTGCTATACGATACCTACTCTCTCTTCGTAGACGGCTTGTGTTGAGAGCAAAAGATACAAACGTTGACAATCTTAGAAGAGAAGAGAAGGAAAAGGCCAGAATCAGCAAAATCTTGGGAGTTCGGCGAGGTCGTCTCGACTATTATGAGTATCCAATCTATAAAGTGCAGCGAGAAAATGGAACGGTTGAGGAACTGAATGAAGGCGATCTCTCCTACATCAGAGGTGAAGATGTTGATCGGATACTTTTCAGCTTCAGATTTCTTGGAACACTCCAGAATCCAGACTTGAAAGTGGGCTACGTTGCTCTTAAGCGATTCATGATGCGCCAAATCAAGTTCAATTCGACTCACGATCTTCAAATGGCGGTGGAAAGCAACATGAAAAGGGTGAATCTCACGAAGCCATCCTTCGAAGTCCCCGACTCAAGTCTTGGTGAAGGCCACATATTCAATGATGGCAACGATCCATCGGTGGTCTACATCAATTACAAAGGAGAAAAGAGGCTGATGAAAACATCAAGATTGCCAAATTCAGCGATGGGACGCTGCTGATTATTCGGGTGAAACTCAAATGGATTTTGGAGAAGCTAAGGAACGAAGAAGCAGAAGTCCAGGAGAAGTACGAGAAGCTGATCAACATCATCTCCGATCGATTATCCTTACGACGAACGATACGATCTTACGAGTTCAGACTTGGACTCAGGAAATCGATTGATGCTGTGGAGGAACCCAAGAAAAAGAAGACACAAAGGACATCAAAGCAAAAAGGATGCTAAGGGGGAGTTGTTAGCAATATTTTGTAGCATCCTTAATTTATGTAATCTTGTAATCTTGGGTTAATATGTTTATTTAATGGGTTGTAGTAGTTTGGCGTGACTTATGATATTAAGTCATAGTTTTGTATTGGGCTTTAATATACCAAACAATTGTGGTATATAAAGCCCAAATTACACTAATTAGGGTTTTATCAAAAGAATTGAAAGGTAAGCCACCTTGTACGTTACATTAAGAAACACACACTAACACACACTCAAGGTGTTCTTCACGTTTAACACATTCAAACCCTTCTTTTGATCCTTTTTGGTATATAAGGGCCAACAGCTTGGAAACCTGGGAGTTTAAGTTAATTTTCTATGTAATTATGTATATGTATAAGTGCTGTATGTGAGTTGAGAAGTCTTTGATACTAGAAGTACAGTTGCAACATTTGAGGACTAGAAGTATATTATATAAAGTTTAATTGATTTGTAGGTATACGTTTAAGTTGTTGAAGTTCTCGGCAAAATAGGGTTTTCATCCTCATTAGTAATTTCTTTTAGACATATAAGTCTTTAATGATTGGAAATTCGTAACCTAAGTTTTAATATCATAAAGTTTCCGTGGGTCAACGTAAGTGATCCAAGCCTTAGATGGGAGGCACGTACATATAGTGGTTCAGCAATAGTGAGTTTACGGTTGACTAGATGGAAGTTTTTGGGAGTAGCTTTCTATATTCCTAGGTGTTTGTTCTTGGCATGTTACTGTTAGAAGATTTCGGTATCATTGTAAAAGCAAAAAGAGAGTTTGGCGTCACTTGGTCTTTTGAAAGTTTTCATATGAATAATATTAAACATTAAATGATTCAATAATGGCATTTTTAGATTAGTGCGATATGTTTGGGCATGTGAATAATATTAGGAGGACTTCGATATTTATGTAGTCTTCAACAGCGAGTGATTTAATACTTAGAAGTTTTCGGTGTTTTCTTACTTTTCGGCTTAGTGATTTTATAGGTTTGGGCAAATATTAGACTGAAGTGACTTTCGAGCAGAACCTAAATTTGATGTCTTTAAGAAGAGTTGACGTAGGGATTTTGGACGATCATTATTTATACTATTTTTGGGTCGTACTCTTATATTTCGAGCAGAGTTAGGAATTTTGGGGGCAATTATTTTTAGTGAATTATGAGGAAATATTTTTTTTAGAATTGTTTTGGAAAATATTTCCATGTGTTGTGAGATAGAGTTGGAATTTTGAGAGAACTAGAATTTTATTTACTTAGAATTATTTATTTACAATATTGCGTTTATTTGCACAGCATTGCATACCATACTGTGCGAGAATTTAGCATCGTATAAAACGGTGACATTTTGCTTTAACGGTGAAAGGGGTAGGTAGTGACTAAATACGTGATTGTTGTGTTGATGTAAAATTGGGACTAGTATTAGGGTGTGGATGGGAGACGAGCATGAGTGACTCGTCTACTCGGTTGCATGGGAGTGCAGTCCGAGGTGCAAACCCTCAGTTATTAGCGGGAGACGGGCATGAGTGACTCGTCTACTCGGAGGAATGGGGGTGTAATCCGAGGTGTAAACCGTTGATGGGAGATGGGCGTGAGCGACTCATCTATTCAGATGCATGGGAGTGCAGTCTGGGGTGTAAACTGTTGGACGGGAGACGGGAGTGAGCTACTTGTCTACTCAGATGTATGGTAGTACAATCTGAGGTGTAAACCGTCGGTTATTTGCGGGAGACGGGGGTGAGCCACTCGTCTACTCAGATGTATGGTAGTACGGTCTGAGGTGTAAACTGTGGAAATAGAGTTCGGATGTGATATTCTGGTGTATGTTAGTTTGAGTGAAGTTTTGGTATGAGAAAAGAAAGGGTGTGCATAGGAGTGCGAGGTATTCGGGACATGAACTGAGTGTGCACTTGCATTCATGCGTTTTTATTCACCTACTGGGCAATCGCTCAGAGTTTTCGTGTTGTAGGTACTGAGTCCGACGTTGAGGTACGTCGCGACTAGGCGGGCTGATGGCGGTACTCCACGGACTTTTGAGGGCGGGGCTGTACATGGATGACGACCTGTGAAGAGGTTTAGTGTGTTTTAAATATTTTGGTATTTGGAGCATTTATAAATAAGATGTCTGTGTGTGTGTGTGAACCATACGTGCATGTAATATATGACGTTGTGGATTGTGTGCGCTTGTAATATAGTTTGTTTTTAATTAAAATTTTTTTATTGGATTTCCACGGCTTTCGTTGCGAAAATCCGCCATTAAATATGATTAGAAAATGAGGGTCGTTACAGTTGGTATCAGAGCTTAGGATATAGATCTGTAGACTGTCCATGTACTGCCGCTCAAAAGCCTGGAGGATCAGCCTTACCTGTAAGTTTTATAAATCTGATGTTATTGAATATTATGATAATGTTCTCTTTACATAACTAATGGTAGATAAAAGATGACGAGAGGACGTAGAGATGAGGGAGAGACCAGTCGTGGGGTTGCGACTGAGTTCCCCACGAATGAACGGGACTCCACCATTTTGAGATTGACTGAATTGATCCAACGTCAGTCAGAACAGATCAACGAACTCATTAATAATCGGAGTTCGTCTGAGCCTCGTCAGTCTCCACAACCCGAACGTGTGGAAATTATCGGAGATAGATTCCATAAACTTAATCCCCGACTTTCGAGGATGCGACCGATCCTATGATGGCAGAAGATTGGCTGCGAACTTAGGAAAACATGTTCTTATACAGCCGCGTACCCGAACAAGAGAAAGTTCTATGCGGGGTATTCATGCTGAGAGGGAATGCGGGATTTTGGTGGGACACCATCAAAATTCTCGAAGACCCATCTACTATGACCTGGGAAAGGTTTAAAGAACTTTTTCGGGAAAATACTTCACGACCCCTGATCGAATGCTGCGAATGAATGAATTCATAAACCTAAAGCATGGGGGAATGACGATTGCGGAATATATCCGCAAGTTCGAACAGCTGTCAAGATTTGCACCACACATGGTCGCAACGGATGAGTTAAAAGTGGAGCGCTTCATAGTAGGCCTTAATCCCGAGGTTTATCGTGATGTTAGCATGGCCGGGACACTGGGAACGTCTTATGCTCGTATCGCGGAGAGAGCAGTTCTAGCTGAACAGGCGGAGACTAAGATTGTGAAAGCTCAAGAAAAAATGAGAAGGATGGAAGGCCAGCTAGAAAGGGAAAATGATAGAAAGCGTCAAGCTCTGGACAAGGGTCCCAACACTAACATGAACAACCGCCAGGGACAGCAAAACTGGCGCCCAAGGCCAAATCCGAGGGTGACTGATTCGCCAATACGATCTCCAAACTCGATCCCTCGGTGTCAACCATGCGGGCGTTATCATAGGGGCCTCTGTTATGGCCCAGGGCCCAAGCCCAATCCTCAATCTTTCCGATGTGGACAGATGGGACATTTTGCCCGAGCTTGTCAGACAAATCTGCCCCAAAATCCAACACCAGCAGTCGTACGACCACCACTGGCCCCAACCCGAGTATTTGCTTTAATTAATGAGGAGGAGGAATCTATCCCAACAATAATGACGGGTACGTTAATAATATGTGATGTACTTATAACCATATTTGATGATCCTAGAAACTGGGCCACACATTTAAATGTGTCGCCTAGATTGCGTGATATAAAGTGGGAATAAAATCTACCTTAATAGAATGCGGATAGATCAAGGAATAGAAGAAATCGTAACCCCAAGTTATACCGATCGACGAATTTCGGGGACGAAATTCTTTTTAAGGGAGGGAGAATGTAATACCCGTAAAAATAATACGAGATTACACGGTAGTTAGCGAAATAATTACGCTAACCTAGAAAACAAAAGAGATATTTAATAAAGAAAAGTTTTTGTTATATAATATATATATAAATATATACATATATATATATAATATAACTTGGTGAGGTGGAAAAACTAAAATCTAAATTTTGATAACGAAAGGAAGTTTTCACAAACACATAGAATGTAGCTCATCCTTGCACTAAGTTTTAGGTACCACCCTTATCACATCATGTAGCATATATAATAAGATAAAAGCTAACAAAAAGTTCTTCTTGACGTCATATGATGATAAAGAAACATTTAGTAAGAAACCTTAAGTGGTTAGATATAACGACATAGAAGTGAAGTTGTTATATTGCATATAGACTTTTCATGCTCTAACATTATATATGTAGAAGTTTTCGTGATGGAAATAAGACATACATATTTATAATAATAAGGTTAGGGGATAAGTGTTAAGTATTGAGAATATATTAAACTAACTTACATTAGGGTCGTTTACTTACTCCATGGGGTAAGGTCGTCATTTAACTACTTATCAAATCACATAAGTTTAAATATATATATCTCCATTATTAAATGAAAAGAAGCGAGGGTGATGAACGAGGAATATGAGAGCAAGCTAAGAAAAAAATTGAGTTTTGATCACGGTGAAAGTTAGGAAAATTTTATAACCAATCTTCGAACATGAGGTAGGTGAATTTATCTACAACACGTAAATATTTGTGATGTTTTAATATGCTTTCGGTATCTCATATGACTTACGTAACCTTATTTGGCTAAGACGAATTGGGTGATAGTAGCTTATGTGGTATGTGTGATTTGATGTTTAATTATTATCATGAAATTTGAGAGATTACTTATGCTTGGAAACCTGGGAGTTTAAGTTAATAATCTATGTAATTATGTATATGTATAAGTGCTGTATGTGAGTCGAGAAGTCTTTGATACTAGAAGTACAGTTGCAACATTTGAGGACTAGAAGTATATTATATAAAGTTTAATTTATTTGTAGGTATACGTTTAAGTTGTTGAAGTTCTCGGCAAAATAGGGTTTTCAACCTCATTAGTAATTTCTTTTAGACATATAAGCCTTTAATGATTGGAAATTCGTAACCTAAATTTTAATATCATAAAGTTTCCGTGGGTCAACGTAAGTGATCCAAGCCTTAGATGGGAGGCACGTACATATAGTGGTTCAGCAATAGTGAGTTTACGGTTGACTAGATGGAAGTTTTTGGGAGTAGCTTTCTATATTCCTAGGTGTTTGTTCTTGGCATGTTACTGTTAGAGTTTTCGGTATCATTGTAAAAGCAAAAAGAGAGTTTGGCATCATTTGGTCTTTTGAAAGTTTTCATATGAATAATATTAAACATTAAATGATTCAAGAATGGCATTTTTAGATTAGTGTGATATGTTTGGGCATGTGAATAATATTAGGAGGACTTCGATATTTATGTAGTCTTCAACAGCGAGTGATTTAATACTTAGAAGTTTTCGGTGTTTTCTTACTTTTCGGCTTAGTGATTTTATAGGTTTGGGCAAATATTAGACTGAAGTGACTTTCGAGCAGAACCTAAATTTGATGTCTTTAAGAAGAGTTGACGTAGGGATTTTGGACGATCATTATTTATACTATTTTTGGGTCGTACTCTTATATTTCGAGCAGAGTTAGGAATTTTGGGGGCAATTATTTTTAGTGAATTATGAGGAAATATTTTTTTTAGAATTGTTTTGGAAAATATTTCCATGTGTTGTGAGATAGAATTGGAATTTTGAGAGAACTAGAATTTTATTTATTTAGAATTTATTTACTTACAATATTGCGTTTATTTGCACTGCATTGCATACCATACCGTGCGAGAATTTAGCACCGTATAAAACGGTGACATTTTGCTTTAACGGTGAAAGGGGTAGGTAGTGACTAAATACGCGATTGTTGTGTTGAGGTAAAATTGGGACTAGTATTAGGGTGTGGATGGGAGACGAGCACGAGTGACTCGTCCACTTGGTTGCATGGGAGTGCAGTCCGAGGTGCAAACCCTCAGTTATTAGCGGGAGACGGGCATGAGTGACTCGTCTACTCGGAGGAATGGGGGTGTAATCCGAGGTGTAAACCGTTGATGGGAGATGGACGTGAGCGACTCATCTATTCAGATGCATGGGAGTGCAGTCTGGGGTGTAAACTGTTGGACGGGAGACGGGAGTGAGCTACTTGTCTACTCAGATGTATGGTAGTACAATATGAGGTGTAAACCGTCGGTTATTTGCGGGAGACGGGGGTGAGCCACTCGTCTACTCAGATGTATGGTAGTACGATCTGAGGTGTAAACTGTGGAAATAGAGTTCGGATGTGATATTCTGGTGTATGTTAGTTTGAGTGAAGTTTTGGTATGAGAAAAGAAAGGGTGTGCATAGGAGTGCGAGGTATTCGGGACATGAACTGAGTGTGCACTTGCATTCATGCGTTTTTATTCACCTACTGGGCAATGGCTCAGAGTTTTCGTGTTGTAGGTACTGAGTCAGACGTTGAGGTACGTCGCGACTAGGCGGGCTGATGGCGGTACTCCACGGAGTTTTGAGGGCGGGGCTGTACATGGATGACGACCTGTGAAGAGGTTTAGTGTGTTTTAAATATTTTGGTATTGGAGCGAATTTATAAAATAAGATGTCTGTGTGTGTGTGTGTGGGAACCATACTTGCATGTAATATATGACGTTGTGGATTGTGTGCGCTTGTAATATAATTGTTTTTAATAAAAAAGTTTTTTTATTGGATTTCCGCGGCTTTCGTTGCGAAAATCCGCCATTAAATATGATTAGAAAATGAGGGTCGTTACAGCGCCACAGGTGGTATCAGAGCTTTCGGTTACAGGTTCTGTAGACCGTCCATGTACACACACTCAAAAGCACGGAAGCGGCCTTGCTAGTAAGTTTTATGTTTCTATAAATGTTGTATGTGCATGATTTATTGGCCTTAGGGACTATTAGGGTATAAGAGTATGGGTAGAACAAGAGGAGAAGGTAGTGGGAGTGCGGACAAAGGCAAGCAACCCGCAGCTCCTGTTGATAATCGTGATATGGCGATTTCTCCAACTCACAGAGCTCGTTCGCCAGCAGTCCGCTCAATTCAAGAAATGATGCAACAGCATCAAAGTGGATGACTAAGGGCTAATGTGTGGAAAAGAAAAATTTTTTTTATAAGGCCGAGTGACGAATAACCTAAGCGCCCTTATCATTTTCCTAACGATCTAAGGCAGTGTGAATATGAAGCCAAGTATCACTAGTTAAGACAAGTAATTGATGTGTGACTTACTCGAGAAATAGATCCAATGAAAGAAAAAAAAGGCTTGAATCCTCACATGTGTATAGTGGCTTTGTGTCTAGTGGAGCAACCTAATGACCTTTAGACACAAGAATGCGATTTAGACTGACAAATTAAGCAATTAAATCGAGCGCATGTCAGGGTAAAATTCTAAGTGAATTTAGATCAAAGCATCCTAAAGAATTCGTCATCCCCCATTATTTTGTTTTATGTGTTTAATTTTATTATGTGCCGTAATTTGGAAGTTCACATGCCTTTTTTGCATAATATTCTACGCGTGTTCGATAATTAAAAACGTGGTACGGAAAAGACACTACAAGTAACCTACTCGTGGTATTACACTAGCTTATGTTATGGTACCACAAACATCTATATATTGTAACTACAAATATATGTATATTGATACTACAGATTTGGGGTAGGAATTTCGATTGTTAGAAACGTGGTACGAAAAAGATACTACAAGTAACATACGTATGGTACTATGCTATGGTGGGGTATGGTACTACGAAATCTATATATTGGAACTACAAATATAAGTATATTGGTACTACAAATTTGGGTAGGAATTTCGATTGCTAGAAACGTGGTACGAAAAAATACTACAAGAAACATACATATGGTACTACAATATGGCGGGGTATGGTATTACGAACATCTAAATATTGGAACTACGAACATAGTATATTAGTACGACAAATTTGGGTAGTATTTTTCGACGCCGTCCAGGTTATTTTTGGTCCTTGACTGTGTTACCATAGTTATAAATACTTTACTGATGATTTGGTACCAATATCGGTGGGTGAATATTTAGAATTAGGGATTATTATGTTGAAATACCAACTTTCTTTTACTTATTAGGATACTAGTAAGAACATCTTACTACATAGTCAAGATTTTTAATCGATTGGAAGTTAGTGTTTATAATTTATGACACCGTGTATATATAATTTTTGTTATTTGTGGCATTATGTAAGCTCTAAAGCCTTAATGCTCAAGCATCTACGTGCTTTCGACAGTCAAGGGTACGAGGTACTACAAACAACCCAATTATGGTAGTGCAAAAGCATATAATATGGTTCTGCAACTACCCACTTAGAGGTACTGCAAATATCATTTTGGTACACAAATTAGGTCGACGTATTTCAAAGCCGCTAGCACGGTACGTAAAAGATACTACAAACAACCCAATTATGGTACTACAAAAGCATAAAGTAAGGTACTGCAACTGTCCACATCTAGGTACTACAAACGTCTTATATCGGTACCACAAATTAAACGGCGTATTTCCAAGCCGCTCGCACGGTACGTAAAAGGTACTACAAACAAACTCAATTATGGTACTACAAAAGCATATAACACGGTACTGCAGCTGTCCAAACGTAGGTAGTGCAAACGTCTTCGTATTGGTACCACAAATTAGAGTTGGCGTATTTCGATGTCGTTCGGATTATTTTTTGGTTCGCGAGTGCATTACAATAGTTAAACATACTAAGTTTATCATTTGGTATCAAAAAAGGCGGGTTAACATTTAGAATCAAGGATTGTTGCATTGAAATGCCAACTTTCTTTCTACTTAAATGATGCTAGTGCCAATAGCTTACCACATACTCAAGATTTTACGTTGCCATATATTTAATTTTTTTTAATAGCGGTATTATGTAAGCTTTAAAGCCTTAGTGCTCAAGAATCTACGTGTTTTCGATAGTCAAACGAAGGGTACGACAAATTTACTACAAACAACCTAATTATGGTACTTAAGAAGCATATAATATGGTACCGCAACTGCCCACAAGAGATACCGCATATATATTGATACCGGTACGACAAATTAGAATCGGCGTATTTCGAAGCCGCTAGCACGGTACGTAAAAGATACTACAAACAACCCCACTATGGTACTACAAAAGCATGTAGTTTGGTACTGCAACTATCCACATATATATGTACCACAAACGTCTTTATATAGGTACCACAAATTAGGGTCGGCGTATATCGAAGCCGCTAGTACGGTACGTGAAAGATACTTCAAACAACCCAATTATGGTACTACAAAAGCATACAATATGGTATTTGCACCTGTCCACATGTAGATACTACAAACGTCTTTATATTCGTACCACACATTTGGCATATTTCCAAGCCGCTCGCACGGTACGTAAAAGGTACTACAAACAACCTAATTATGGGGTACTACAGAAACATATAACATGGTACTGCAACTGTCCACATGTAAGGACTACAAATGTCTTTATACTGGTACCACAAATTAGAATCAGTCGACTCCGGGCACAGTACGTAAAAGATACTACAAATAACCTTATTATGGTACTACGAAGCATATAATATTATACCGCAACTGTCCACATGTAAGTACTACAAAAGTCTTCATATTGGTACCACAAATAAGCGCGGCGTATTTCGAAGTCGCTCGCATGGTAGGCAAAAGATACTACAAATGACATACGTGTGATACTGCAGTAATGAAACCATTGGTATTGCAAGCTAGCAATATTGGTACTACATATCTGTTTGTTCAGGTACTACAAAAATACCTGGAACAAAAACATAAACAAGTCACAAAACTATGAGGATCAACAACATATCAGTCTTCAAACACAGATAAATATCACTCAAACAAGTGGAGCATGCAACTAAGATCGTCCGTAAGTATCGTGACAGCCATGAAGCCACGATACAATTCGACGTCAACTTCGTCAAAATACCTCCCACGAGCCACCGGTCCAACGATGTATCGATCCATGGATTGCTGTATGTACGCCGCAATCCACGCCATCTGGACTCTGCTCCGTCGTGGACTCAGACTCTGGCATGATTGACTTGGGCCTATAGTCCCACCTCCAAGTCCAATAGGTCGACAAAAAACGAGCCTGAAACAATATAACAAGTTAAGAACATGATAAAGCGTTTAATTTAATAAAATTCAAAGTTACAAATGATCTTGTTGCCCATTTCATATGATTGTGCTTCAGCGAATCTCGTAGGTAAAATCGTCTTTACGGTACCAATTAACTATGTGATACGGTACAAAAAAAAACATATACAAGCACCAATTCAATTATCGTACCTAAAAACAACCAAGACTCGTATCAAGACAGTAAAAAATGCAGTTCCTTTACATCGAGCAGGGAAATTAGAAGCTAACAAATCCTAATTTGAATGATACCAAGTTCCCAATTAGGAAAATGAAATAATTAACCCTAATTTTGCCATAAACCCCAAATTCGAGCCGTAATCACAAAATTAAACATAACCCGACATTAAATCCTTCAAGAAATGCAACTATGAAAGCCCTAATCTCTACATTAACCCAAAATGCCACAAAAAATGAAAAATTAAAGTCGAAAAATGAAGGTGTAAAGCGGCCGTTCTTACAGTATTCCGTTGAGATGATGCCGAGTCGAATAAAGGTGTGAAGTCCCACGCTGCTCGCTGTGGAGGTGAAGCTGAGAATCGACCGACTTCTCTGTACTCGTTTTCGTTCTTCTACTTTTCGTCGTCTGCTTTTTGTTCGTCGTTGTTTTCTCTATAATGAATTCACTAGGTTATTTGGAATATTTATGTTTTACAGGGGTATATTTGTCCATTAGGTAGCTATGTGATATAAAAGTTTGAAAGAGGGAGTTTAGTGATAAATGAATTGGAAGGGGAAGTAAGTTGATGTATAGTTTGGGGTAGGGAATTTATGTGTGATTGTTCCAATTAAAATTGTGTTGGGTTATATAATCTCTATTAAATATATAGTTTTATTAATACTATACCCAATAAAAATAAGCCCAACATTATAACCCTAAAGTAGTTATCGCCTCTTCCCTAAATCATCTTCTCTCACCTAAGACAATAACCAGAAAAAATAGAAAATCATAGGCAGGCTACCGAGATCGCCGATTTATCGCCGCTACTATCGATATCCCGACGGCGTTGATCGGCGATGCTCGATATCTTGCCACAATGGAGGGTGGCAATTCCGTTCCGGCGCGGCCGATAAGGCCGATGTCGTGCCGATACGGCGAACCATAGCATAGGAAAACAACTCACCATCCCAATTAAAGTAAGTGTTGGTTTTTATCTTTGATTATTTTTGGAGCAGATCGAAAATCTTCATGTATAAACTTTTTTTCTCATTGAACACTAATTTTTTTTATCTTTGATTATTTTAGGAGCAGATCGAAAAATATATCACTTGTATGAACACTAATATTTTTCTCACTGACTTGGGTTAGTCGTTATTCTATCGAGTTGTTGTCTATGACTAGGTTTAGTTGTCTGTTTTTTGTAATACTTGTATTCGTTGTTTCAGGTGTTGCAATGGTCATTTATTTCTTTGTCGATGAAAGTAAGTGGACTTCATGGAATTAACCACGAGCAGCAACTTTGTTTCCTTGATTTTTAAATGTTTTTTTTTATATATTTTCTCCATATTTTCATTGACCACGTGCAGCTATTGTTCTTGTAATTTACTTATCATCAGGTACTAACTCGATCATCCCTTTTTAGCGATTATCGTAGAGAGATATATATGGCTGCCATATCCCGAAGAACTGTTGTTTCTGTATGGAATTTTGGTTCAATCTATTATTGTGATTTTCTTGTGTTCAAATTTATTCCTGGCTCAAGATGGACAAGAACGTAGAAAACGCATGGATCGTATTAGTTATAAGATGGCCACTAGATTAACAAAACAAATCAGTAACTACGGAGGGTAGTCGAAATTAGTGACATAACATGTGTCAACCACCTTAGAATGAATAGAATTGCATTTGCATCTCTTCTATATCTATTAGAAAATGTTGTTGGTCTCAAACATTCAAGGTACACGACTATTCGTGATAAGGCAGCTATGTTCCTTTTAGTCCTGGCACATCACACAAAACATCGTGTCTTACAGCAAAACTTCAGCAAGTCCGCCAGACAGTCAACAAGTACTTTCATGAAGTATGGAATGCCGTGCTAAAGTAGCGTCGAATTCTTATATTGCCACTGAAACCCTTTGAGGCCGAAAATACAGAACAAGATGGAGATGGTTAAGGTATGACTACTTAAGTGGTTATTTTTCAGCCTTCCAAAAGACAAGAGGCTTGAATTTGTTATTGGGACACTCAGTGGGTGATTTAGGAAAGGTATGATGTTGTTGGATATTAGCTTTTGGTATTTTGATCTTGTAAAAAGGCTTAAATGAATTGTGCTACGAATATTTTAAAGTGTGCAAAATATTATTAATTTAAGTCTTGTAATTTCTTTTAATGTAATTGTGGTTTAATTGTTGTAATGAGCTTGGTAGATGCCCAATAGGTTTTATACCTAATTCAAAGGTATAAAACCTTAAATCCTACCAACGTGATTAGGTAAATTATTCATTTACACAAAATGTCGTTTGGTTGAGTATTACAGAAAAACCCACCAAGAACACTTATAGTAATAATGTTGGGAAACCTCGGGTGACTCGAGGCCTTGCCCCGGACGCAGCGGAATTTAAAAATTTTTCCCGGGTTTCCCATACGGTTTCCCCAGGATACTCGCTTAAATAAAGAAAAACTGCACGTATGACACGTATAAAGGAATAGGATCTTATCCTCGTCGTGAAGATCCTTAGCTTCCGTAGCTCACGAACTGGGTGCTGAAGAGTCACCCGACCCCGTGACGTGCCGCAAATCAACACCATCCCAAGGATGGCTAGAGGCGGTGTGGAGTGTTGTGTAGAGATGTGTATATGTGTGTGTGTGTGTGTGATTACTAAAACTCACAAACACTTAGGATTTTCTCAAGGATCACCGTAAATGCTCTAGCTTCTCTCTAAAATCTCTAAGATAGTGCGAGAAAGAGCTTGGGATCATATTTTCTCCACCAACGATTTCAAAATCATCATTGGCCATTTTCGGCTATTCGTCATGGCCATTGTCACGGCCGTGACTATAGCCTGGAGGCCTTCACGGCTTGTGCAAGAAGTATTACGGCCGTGACACTGTCGGGCAGCCTATGGCTCGCCCACAGCCAATCGTCACGGCAACGTGCAAGACATTCACGGCTATGACGCTTTTGACAGCATTGCGGCAATTTTGTATTTATCTCAGATCGGAGGGTAAATGATGTCCGATTGCCCTGAAATTTTAACCACAGATAAAGACTTGCCAGTGTTGATTCTAACAAAAAGGATTTTAAATGCGAGGTCTAGATTGTGAAATATGAATTTTGAAGCTGCTACTGCTTTGCAGAGGGCTTCACGACCGTGACGAGCATTGCTCGTGGTTGTGAACCCTACGCTTCGTCTTCATTTCCGAAATTTTTGTCCATGTAAATACAGTTTCTAAAACTTTTATTCATCGTTTTATTAACGTCTCTAAGACCGTTAAATTAATTTACATTTCATATTAGTTAGGCACTATCACAGTGATTATTTTTAAGTCCGACCCTCTTGGTTTGTCTCAACCTGGCAAGGGAGGAATCCAAGAAGGTAAGCACCTAGCCACTCCCGTGGTATCGCGATCTGCGATCTATGAACCGACTATAGATTATCGTCGTACGTATAGACCCTTAAATGTTCCAGTTGAGTGGGAGTCATGGTTACGTCAAACTCACTAGACTTGACTCTATGACGAATTCATGACTAGCAAAATTACTAAACTGCTCTCCATATCTCACGTGAGTCAGTTTATAGCTTCGGCCGAAGGCTTTGTATTTTCCCGTCCTCGAATATGCATAGGACATATATCTCGGTTACAACGAGACAGTTAATCCCTCACGACTGTATAAGCTTGACAGCTACCCGTCATTATCAAGACTGCATGTCGCCGCCGACCCATATTCGTCTTTGAACAAGGCGGGCCTAGCAAATTAGTGACAAGTCAAGACCCCGAAGTCAGCTCCGTCAAAGACCCTTCGGTCTAAGGTCCACGCACACTACTATAGTAAATCGATCGATCATTGACGCTACCCAGAGTAACAATAAGGGACATGTGATCGTCGATTGCGAGTCGTGTCCAAGTACAAGTTAATCCCCCGATTCAACTTATACAATGTTGCGACCTTCCGCTTCCCAAGCGAATTGTTGGCACAACCATATTAGAGTCTTCAACAAATAAGTCATGGTCGACACTCAGTCACCCTACTGAGGTCTAAGACTTACGGACTAATTTAATATCGGAGGATAATAGCTCACCGGGGCACCTCTTTCATTCCATGAGAATCGGTGACTAAACTCACGATATATGGGATTTATTTATTACCGTCCCACCGAATGCCTAGTAAGACTTGATAGGTAAATAAATAATATACCTTTTAAATAATAAATGATAAAATATAAATTCCATTAATACGTATAATTATACATTATTCAAATAAAGAGCGAATAATACATTGATTATTAAATACATGCCCTATTCATTATATTCTCGAATGGCATTCCGAGGGAACATTCTCAACAATCTCCCACTTGCACTCAATGCCATGCACTATGATATCGTAAACCCCATTTTATGGCGGTGTCGATCAAGCACTGCTTGTGAAAGAGGCTTGGTGAACGGGTCCGCCACGTTATCCTCGGTGGCTATTTTCTGCACAACAATGTAGACATTACGCAGCACGTGGTATTTTCTTTCTACGTGTTTGGACTTTGAGTGAGACCTGGGTTCCTTGGCTTGTGCTACTGCTTCACTATTGTCGCACCACAATGGTAGCGGGCGGTCCACTATGTATGGAACAACTTGGAGTTCTTCTAAGAACTTCCTCATTCAAACACCTTCCTTTGCTGCCTGAGAGGCTGCAATATACACCGCCTTAGTGGTGGAATAAGCAGTAAGGCTTTGCTTAGAACTCCAACACACTGCTTCACGTCTGAGCGTATAGACTAAACCAGAAGTAGATTTTCGGTCATCCACGCCCCACTGGAAATCCGAATTGGTATAACCATCCAACTCTAATTCTCCGTTTCCATAAATCAGTACCATATCTTTAGTCCGTCTAAGGTACTTGATGATATTTTTACTCAATTCCAATGTTCTTTACCAGGATTAGACGGGTACCGACTTACTATGCTCAAAGCATACGCAATATCAGGCCGCGTACATAGCATCGCATACATTAGGCTACCTATTGCTGATGCATAAGGAATTTACTCATTTCCTTCATTGCTTCCTCACTTTGAGGACACGTGGATTTTTAGAGATGAATTCCATGTTGCATTGGTAAGAACCCTTTCTTAGATCATCCATTCGAAATCGTTTCAGGATCTTTTATTAAGTAAAGGGCTCAAGATAGACCTATCATTCGATTTGCTCGATCTCTAAAAAGGCGAATTCAAAGAATATAGGTTGCTTCTCCCAGGTCATTCATGGAGAATTCAGTCGAAAGCCAAGCTTTCACCTCCGAGAGAATTCCGATATGGTTTCCCATCAAAAAGATGTCATCCACGTACAATACGAGGAACGAGATCTTACTCCCACCGACCTTCTTGTAAACGCAAGGCTCATCTTCATTCTTTAAGAATCCGTAGTTCCTAACTACTTCATCAAATCGAAGATTGTAGCTTCTAGATGCTGCTTAAGTCCACAAATGGACCTATTAAGCTTGCACACTTTGTGAGTATCTGCTGCGATGTAAAACCCTTGAGCTGCTCTATATAGATTTCCTCATGGAGGAATCCATATAGGAAAGCAGTTTTCACATCCATCTGCCAGATCCCGTAATCATAGTATGCTGTTATGGCAAGTAGAATGCGGATAGACTTAATCATTGCAACAGGTGAAAATGTTTCCACATAATCGATGCCCTCTTTTTATTATACCCTTTCGCTACTAGCCTAGATTTATGGGTTTCAACCTATCCGTCATATCAAATCTTTCTCTTGCAGATCCATTTACACCCTATATGTCTACTAGAGTCCAAACTTGGTTGGTGTGCAACGAGTCCATCTCTGCATTCATACCTTCGTCCATTTCTTAGAGTCGACATCCATCGTTGCGTGGTCAAAGGTAGCGGGGTCGTCACCAACGATCCCCTCCGTTGCAGCACCCCCGTGCTCGAGTAACATACCGTATCTCTCAGGTATGCGAGGTACTCTACCCGACCTGTGCAATTATGGGCACATCTCGGACTGCTCATCTGTGCCCTCATGCACTGATGTCTCTAGATGCTGGAGGTGTTTCATCTAACTCTCCCAGAGTCACTTCTCTGCCAGCTCCACCTTCTCGAATGTACTGTTCCTCGAGAAAGTGAGCATGAATAGCTACAACGATCCTCTGATCATCATGGAAGTAAAAATAATATTCCATGCTATCATCGGGATATCTAACAAAACGTCCTTTCACGGACCTAGATTCGAGTTTGTCTGTTACTAGCTTTTTCACATAGCCGGGGCATCCCCAAACCCCTAAGTGATTCAAGCTAGGCTTCTTACGATTCCAAATTACGTGGTACCCCTATCAACAGACTTCGAAGGAGTTATGTTCAAAACATAAACAGCAGTATGCAAAGCATATCCCCATAACAATATGGGAAGATCTGCATAGGTTACCAGTCGAACTTTATCTAATAATGTCCGATTTCTGCGTTCAGCAACACCATTTAACTGTGGTGTCCCGGGCGGTGTAAACTGCAAAATGATTCCATTTTCTTTCAAGAAATCATCGAACTTGAGACTCATGTACTCGCCGCCTCGATCTGATCGTTTGACTTTAATTTGTCCCCCAGTTTGATTTTCCACTAAAATCTTGAATTCCTTGAAATTTTCAAGTGTTTTGGACTTGTGCTTCAACAAATACACCAAGCTGTAGCGAGAGTGACCATCTGTGAAAGTCACGATATAGTGGAAATTACCGTGGGTCGCTACACTAAATTGTCCACAAACGTCTGTATGGATCAAATCCAATAGATTAGTGGCTCTTTGAAAAGTCTCTGTAAAGGGAGACTTAGTCATTTTGTTGAGGATACAAGACTCACATGTTGGATAGGAATCTGATTCCGTCAGCTTAATAATGCCGTGTTTCTCCAACTCTTGAATCTTTCAAACTCCGGCATGATCAAGTCTAAGATGCCACAAATACTTTTTGTTAAACTCTAAGTTATGTTTGTCAGTAACTACATTCACATGTTCTTGGACGTTAACGTAATATAAACCATTTATTAACGTTGAATTTCCGACGCACTTATTTCCAAAATAAATCTCACAAATATTATTATTGAACCGAAATTCATAATCATTCCTACTCAAAGCAGGAATAGAAATAATATTTTTCATCTCCATGTGCAATACAAGTACATCGGATATATTTAATACATGTCCAGAAGTTAATACAAGAGTCTTCTATCCAACATGACTAGCAGGAACACTGTCCACTACCAACGTTGATCAAGACTTCTCGTTTCGCCATTCCTACTTCGTTCCAGACCCTGATTCAAAACACAGATGTGAGCACTAGCTCCCGAGTCAAGAATCCACGTAGTGGAAAATATAGTAAATGAACATAAGTTTCCGAAACTTTACCTGAAGCCCAAGAAGCTCGAAGCTTAGGACAATCCCTTTTCAATGGCCCAGCTCTTGGTAGTAAAGGCACCGATCAGTCGGCTTTGGAACTTTAGACACGTTCTGGCCTTGCCCTTTTTCTAATCCCTCCTTTTGGCTTGTTGTGCTTCTTCGACTAAGATCACTTTGACCTTGTAGTCGCAACGAGCGAAACCTCTTTTCTCTTTCCTTTATTTGGCTCACGCTGAGTCTGAATCAGCGTGTTCATGAGTTCAGGAAGCAAAAATCACCTATCACTAAGATTATAATTTATCATAAACTGAGCGAATGAAGCTGGGAGTGACTGAAGGATCAGGTTAATCTAAAGCTCGTTATGAAAGGGACAACCCGAAGAACCCAGGTTCCCAGTTCCTTGATGTACCCAATGAGCTTACGCACATGTGGCACGAAATTTGCGCCCTCAGGCATCTTGGTGTGAAAGAGGTTGTCAGCAGCACGATATCGAGACGATCTGGACCGTTCGGCGTACAACACCTTCAGATGAATCAACATTTCGCGTATTTGCATATCCTCACGCTGACGCTGCAGATCATTATTCGTCCCAGCTAACATATAAGCCTTGACACGGGCCCTATCAGCCATCCATTTGGCATAATTTCCCTGTCAGCATCACTCGGACTCCCGAGTTCAATCACTACGTTGATATGGAAACGTGCAGATTGACTCTGATTAGTTCGTTTTGGTACTAACCTTTAGGATTTTCCATCGCTATATCATTTTCTTATTATTTTAATTTACCCCTTAGCGACGGAATTTCGATCGCTAAAATGGGGTCCGAGTGGTATGGGTCCCTCAAGGACATACTCTAGGCGTTCCAGAGGGAGAACTATCCTCAAGTTACGAAGCCAGTCCGTAAGGTTTGGATCCTCCAAATGATTTTGCGTGATCAGTAAATTGAATGGTGATGTCATTTTGTATACAAACAAGAGAGAAAATAATCTGCAGAAAATAAAACATTGAAGGGGTCAACGTATTATTCTACAAGCACAAATAAGGACTTCTACAATTTGGCTAGGCTCCCACTATTTTTCTCAAAATCCCATTCTCACGATAGAGATTTCGGAAACTTCGTTGATGATTTCATACTGGAATTGATTTCCCCTCTCCGCAAAAATGAGCCTCAACCTAACAATTTGTTGGCCCATTACTCGGACGGCGCCGTGTCCCACACCAACCCATAGATGAACCCCGTGTCCCACACAAGTCCATCTCATGAGTGTTTCAACAACTTTTTCTCCTGTCAGGAACCCTCACCCTAACAGGAATAATTGGAAAATAACCATCTAAGTATAATCTGTCAACGTGTGGCTCAATCCTAACATTTAGGAATTACCGCCCGCAAGATAACTCTTTAACGTACATACATGCATTCAACATAAACACGTTCACGATAACAAAACGCTCAAAGAAACCAAAACGAAATTTGGACTAGTCCTAACCTTACGGGCCCAATAGGGTTTTTAATTGGGCCTAAACTTGTGAAGCTCGCCATACCGAATTTTGGGCCTAACTATTTAGATCCATTGTGATTGAAATTGGACCAACACCCTAGTCAGCCCATCGGGAAATTCGAAATAACCTGGAACTCAAAAAACAGCGCCACCGATCCTTGTCGCTACTTAATCGGAGTCTGACTCGGCCTCATCGGAGTTCCCCGATCGGTTGAACGTCACAGTCCCGATAAAGTAAATATGTAATATAACGCACGACTAGGAGCAGTAGTTCATTTTTGAGCTTCGATGAGTCCCTCAAACTCGAAACGGAAGTCGTTAACATCAAGGCTTCGCCACGACCCAACGAACCTCACTATTCTCATAATCGGGGTCGCTGAAAATTTTCAACCACTTAAAGATTTACGACGACGACCAAAAATCCTAGATCATGCCATCTATGCAAATAATACTTTGAACTTACGACCTAGTGTCATGTTACGAACCGTGATGAGACTCCCACTAGGATTTTCTCTCCATGTTACTACGCTACGTCGGACCGCTCACAACTAGGCGACCTTCGACCAAGCGAGCGTTCGGTTTGCAAACTCGAACTAAGTCGAACTCATGCTATGACGCTCGAGCGACTTAGTGACTTGCCCAACCGAGTTCGTCTCGGACTCGTTTATGTCGTTTCGTAAAACCTGAGCGTGGCTCTGATACCACTGTTGGGAAACCCCGGGTGACTTGTGGCCTTGCCCCGGAAGCAGTGTGTTGACATTTTTAGTCCATGAGCTTTAGAGATTTTTGATGAACTATATAATTGTAATGACGTTAGGTCTATAAAAATTAAGCAATTCGATAAATGTTAAATATAATGTCTAAGTACACTTTAATATTCTACCATGCATTGTTTATGAGCTATAAATCGATTGAAGTGCTGAATATTTGATTCACATGTGATTTTTGATTATTAATGAAACTATGTGATCGCATGTTATAGGCAGCCAATGTGATAGGATATATCGTTTTGTGCTATATATGAAAATAACGCATGAGATATCCTACTGAGTTATAAAAGGAAATATGTTATTTATATATGGTAAGTGATATATCCATTGATACTAGCTTATTCCTGGATGAAAATAGAAAATTGGCTTCATGCGTCCAACTGATTTAAATGTGCGAAATCATTTTAATATCTTTCCTTATACTGATGATGTTATAATTAGGGAAGATGTGATTAATTGACTTTGTGAATGACGTGCTAGTATACATGGTACATGCATATTGGAAAATATCTTTGAAATATGGAAAGCTATACCATGATATGAGTAATTCGAATAAGATATGCTCTGATCTGATTTATGTGCTAAACATAGTAAATATATTGATATGATACTATGTGCTAAAAAAGAAATCGATATGATGCTATCTCGTGTGCTATACATGGAAAGTGAATTTGGATTGACTTGCTCTGGAAACTGATAGCAGGGTGTAGAGTATATATTTTAACTGTGCTTGATTTTATTAGTTGTCCTTGTAATTAGGGGCGTTTTGTATAGTAATTCTTAGATTAGGACTGTTTGATATTTATACCAAGTTTGTTTGGTATAAATACATGTAAACGAATTGTGCTGAATAGAAAAAAATTTGGAAATTGATCCGAAAGGCTTGCAATCCAATTTCTAGAGAGAGAAACAATAGTAACTTTCTCACTCTACACGAATTCTCTCTCTCAATCTTCATTTGAGTTTTTTGATCGATTCTAAATGTCAATCATTATCATCGAATTACTTAGAATTAATGCCTGGGATCATAGAGTTGTTAATCGTAGGACCTAACAATTGGTATCAGAGCAGATTCGTTCTGTTTTGAATAAAAAATTGTTGGATTTGGATCGAAATTTATTTTTTGATTACTGTTCATCGAAGAACAGCTTGGCATGAAACTTTTTTTTTTCGATCCAATAGCATAATTCTGTGCTTAATTGACTTGAATTTGATGTTTCTGTGCTTGTTTAAGTGTTAAATGATGATCGCGATCAGATTTGTAGCTGTTTGAACTTCGTTTTTTTTGGATTAAATCGATTATGTGATTTACTGTTTGTGAAGAACATGAGAACGCGTTCTGATTTTGATCAAATTCGACATACTTTGGTCATAACGTGTTTAATTGCTTGTTCGTGCATAGTTAGTAAATGATTGCGAGCAATTACCTGAAATAGAAGAACTTACTAAGAGCCTACATTTTAGAGAGACTAGTCAACCTCAAATAGGACAGCATAGTGAAAAGATTAAGGAATTAGAAGATAGGCTAGCAATAACTACAATTGCCTGGTTAGGAATCTCAATGAGAAAGCTACCCTAAATTGTAGGATAACTGAAGCTACCGTTAAGATCACTAACTTAAAAGCTCAATTGGAAATATCAAATGCTAAGGTTAGTGAGCTTAGAATGGAAGTAGATGCCTGTCAAGCCGCTAAACCAATGGTAGAAAATAATTATGCTCTCCTTAGTGAGGAACGCAAGAAGCTATATGCAAAAATTAAGAAATTAGATGATCTTACGCACAGGGGACAATCCGAACAGACGATATTTTTGAACAAGCCCAAGAATATAGAGTTCTAATCCTATAGAAGGCATAGGTTTTACTAACCCACGTGTACTTCAGAAGAAAGAAATATATGATATTAAGCACATGGGTTTAGGAGTAACCTCTCTTAGAGAATTCACTGAATCGACGTACCAAAACAATTTTGATTCATCTATGAGAAAAGCCTCACATGGGCCTGAGATCCCCTTTGACTACACTGAACTAAATGAAAGAGACAGAAATATGAAACCTTCCTTAACATCTGTCTGTGATTTAGTTCACGTTCTACCTCCTGAATCTCAAGCACACAACGAGGAAGTCAAAGACGTTCATTATAAAAATTCTCTCTACATACCTCCTCTAATAAATCAGATAGAAGAGTCACAGGCAAAATTAGATAAAGAACGAGAGAATTTCAAAGCTGAAAAGAAAAAGTTCTTTAAAAAGATGGAAAATCTCAAGGCTTCCTCATCCTCCCAAACTACCTCTCACGCTATTATGAAAAATGTGAAAATCGAAAAAACCGCCCTCAGAAGATCAAAAGTGAATTAATAATTCTATTAAAAGTGCTAAGACTAATTCTATTTCACCTACGTCCACAGGGAGCGTAGGGCCAGCACTGAAAACGAAGGCGAGAGTGTCTAGTACTAAGATAAAAAAGGAGCCAGTAGATTTGAATGTTTCTAAGAATGTTACTCCTTCTGTTAAAATAAAAGACACTCGTAGTAATAAAAGAGCCATTTCTATGTTCAAAATAATTGCTTCTACTTGTTCACTTCAGCCTATCACCTTTAGAAGCGACAATTGCGAAATAGGCTCTACCTAAAAAATTACCAATAATCGTTCTGAAACAAATGCCACAAGGAAGACCCGTAGGAAACAAGATCCAGCCATAGAGAAAGCTTATGGCGCTGTACATGCATGTTCTCACCTAAGGTATCCCTTAAAGATTAAATCCCCCAAGCACCTTAGGCGATTATCACAAAAAGATCTTTTCCTCGATCAAACCTTCCAAAGCATTTGTACGTGCTGACATTAACCTTCCCTGCAAGGTTCAACCCACATGGGTTCCTAAATCTCCGCCTAGGACGACAAAAGCCGAAAAGGCCAAGTCTCCTATAGAGGCAAAACCCAAACCCAATTCTCCAAAAGTGGAATGGGCTATTAAACTCCTCCAAATAAAAATTTAGGAATCATATCTGAACTCAAAACTAAATCTGCTAATCTGAGAGGACCCATGCTTAAGTGGGTACCAAAAGCTCTCTAAATTGTTTTTGCAGATCCATCATGTGTGGTACCTCGACTCTGGCTGCTCCACACACATGACTGGTAATCAAGAGCTGATGAGCAACTATAAAGACTGACCAAACGGCAAAGTCAGATTCGGAAACAATGACTCAGCTCCAATTATTGGATTTGGAGATATCACTCTGAAGAATCTGACAATAAAGGTGTCTAGTATGTCGAAGGTCTCCGCCATAACTTGTTCAGCATAGGCCATTTCTGTGACAAACGGTTCCAGGTAGTCCTTCATGCTGACCGGTGCAGAATTTTTGGATAGTCAGGACACAGAACTCCTTCAAGGACTTCGGAAGTCCAATCTTTACACGATCAACCTGACGTCCGTGCAGCCGTCGACAGCTGTATGCCTCATCTCTCAGATTGATTTACAGAGGAACAGCCTATGGCATCAACTACTGTCTCATCTGAATATGAAAGCTCTCCAACGTCGTTCTACGAAAAAGTTGGTTCACGGTCTTCCAACAATACTACTACAAAGGGAGCATCAGTGTTCGGCATGTCAATTAGGAAAAATAAAGCGAGCATCTCATCACGTCAAGCAAATTGTGTCTACTTCTCGACCATTGGAACTAATACACATGGATCTCTGCGGGCCGATGCAGACTCGGAGTATCAATGGAAGAAAGTACGTGCTAGTGATCGTCGATGACTACTCTCGCTACACGTGGACAAAGTTCCTCCGAACCAAAGATGAGACCGGCGACTTGCTAATCAACTTTGTGAACACTGCTCAAAATCGGCTACAACAGACTATTCAAGTTATTCGAACAGACAACGGCACTGAGTTCAAGAACAATCATCTCAGTGAGTTTTATCAAAAACTTGGAATTAGTCAACAATTCTCAGCCGCAAAAACACCTCAACAAAATGGGGTCGTTGAAAGGAAAAACCGAACCCTAGTGAAGCGGCTCGTACAATGCTGATCCATTCAGGACTTCCACACTTTCTATGGGCTGAAGCAGTCAATACCGCTTGTTTTACCCAAAACAGGACGGTGGTTCACAAACGGTTCAACAAGACTCCGTATGAGATTGTGAATAATAGAGTGCCCAACATCTCATTCCTTAAAGTCTTCAGGTGCAAGTGCTTTGTGGCGAACGACAAAGAGCAACGTGCAGAGTTCGACCCTAAAGCATTCGAAGTAACTTTCGTCGGGTATTCTTCAACATCAAAAGCGTACCGAGTATACATCAAGTCCAACCGAACAATGAAGGAAAGCTATAATGTCACTTTCCACGAAGTGGCAGATATGGCTTCTGATCACTTCAGTCCAGGACCCATGCCTAACCAGATGGCTCCTACACAACTCGATTCAGGACCCATGCTCAACCGTTGGCTTCTGAAGACAACATCTCAGAACCCGTAATCACTGGTGTGTTGGCACAAAACCAACAGAAGAAGGCAACAACTCCGAATTCAACGTCAGAAGAAGCAACGAGACTTGTATTAGACGATTTGGCTCTCTCTTCGAGCCGGTATATCGGTCACACACTGCTATACCTACAGTGGATTCTCCACCCGACGAGACCGACGTACCAAGTTCTTCTCACGTCCCTACCCCACTCGATTCAGAAATGCCACAGAATAACGAAGAACCTACAGTGGTTATTGAGGAAGAATCATCAGAGATGATCGATCCAAGTGCAGAGTTGGAACTTCCTCAAACAAATGATCAATCGAAGACTATAGGAAATCTAGACCCACAGATGGCTGATGCATCGACTTTAGCCTTGCCTCATGAGCACAAGTGGACTAGAGGTCACACGGTTGATCATATAATTGGCGATCCTTCGGATGGAGTGGGGATACGTCGTCAACACAGTCTCTTCAGCTGCTTCTTAAGTAAAAATGAGCCTACCAAGGTAGCAGACGCACTTCAAGACCCGGATTGGGTAATAGCGATGCATGATGAAATTCATCAATTCGAACGTCTTCAAGTGTGGACCTTAGTACCCCGTCCGCATGGGAAAACAATAGTCGGAACTAAATGGGTATTCAAAAACAAAAAGTATGGCTAGTTGCGAAGGGATACAATCAACAGGAAGGCACCGACTACGATGAGACATATGCTCCTGTTGCTCGAATCGAAGCTATCCGCCTTCTCCTGGCTTATGCGGCTCACAAAGACTTCAAAGTCTAGATGTTAAGACCGCCTTTCTAAACGGCATTTTAAATGAAGAAGTCTACGTCACTCAGCCGAAAGGCTTCGTTGATCAAGAACATCCCGATCACGTCTGTCGATTGGACAAAGCTCTCTATGGATTAAAACAAGCCCCACGTGCTTGGTACGATGTCCTGAGTGAATTCCTCGTGAAGTCTGATTCATACGAGGAACGATAGACACGACCCTCTTCATCAAATGGCAAGACAAAGATCTGATGGTCGTTCAAGTATACGTCGACCACATCATCTTCGGATCAACTAATCCACGGCTTTGCACGAAGTTCGAAGATCTAATGAAAAGCAAGTTCGAGATGAGTCACATGAAAGAGATACAGTTCTTCTTAGGACTACAAATCAGGCAACTCGAAGATAGGATTTTCATCAGTCAGACAAAATACATCAAAGATATTCTGAAGAAATTGCATCAAGACCAGAGCAAGCCTCTCAGCACTCCTATGTCACCAAGCTGCAAGTTGGATGCCGATCCCTCTGGCAAGTCGGTCGACATCCCACAGTATCGCATCATCATTGGTTCTCTTCTCTATCTCACTTCGAGCCGGCCGGATATCATGTTTGCCACATGCTCATGTGCCCGTTTTCAAGCCGATCCCAAAGAATCCCATATGCTCGGGGTTAAAAGGATTCTACGATACCTTAAGGGCACTTCTACCCTTGGACTATGGTATCCAAAGGGTACGAATTTCAAACTTATCAGCTATACTGACGCTGATTATGCAGGTTGCCGAATGGACAGGAAAAGCACGTCCGGTGGCGCTCAATTTATAGGTGAAAAGCTGGTCTGCTGGTCATCCAAAAAGCAGAACTGTGTGTCAACTTCGACGGCTGAAGCGGAACTGTGTGCTCCCAGATGCTGTGGATGCGGACTCAGCTTCACGACTAATGGTACATTTTAAATAATATACCCATATATAGTGATAGTCAAAGTGCCATCGCTATCACTTGCAATCCTGTTCATCGCTCACGCACAAAACACATAGACATTAGATATCATTTTATCAAAGATCATGTAGAAAAATGCACCATAGATATGTATTTCGTGAACACGGAGTACCAACTAGCTGACATTTCACCAAGGCATTGGATGAAAAATGATTTCACCTTGTCGGAAAATTAAGCATGTTGAATCTTCCGTAATATGTACTTTACCTGATCTTCAGTGCTACTAAATGTTCTATGCTATTTGTTTTCTTTGCTTATTTGCTTTATCTTGCGTGACATAGATAAATTTTTTTAAAAAAATAATAAATAAATAAAAAGAAAATAAATGAAAAACATTATAAATAAATATATATATATATATATAATTTTAGGGGGGATGACGAAATCCTTTAGGATGCTTTGATCTAAAGTCACTTAGAATTTTACCCCGACATGCGATCGATTTAATTGCTTAATTTTGTCAGTCTAAGTCGCATTCTTGTGTCTAAAGGTCATTAGGTTGCTCCACTAGACACAAAGCCACTATACATACATATGTGAGGATTCTAGCCTTGTTATTTTCCTTTCTTTGGATCTATTTCTCGAGTGAGTCACACATCGATTACTCGTCTTAACTAGTGATACTTGGCTTCATACTCACCTTGCCTAATCGTTAGGAAAACGATAAGGGCGCTTAGGTTATTCCTCACTCGGCCTTATAAAATTTTTCCCTCACATTAGCCCTTAGTCATCCACTTTGAGCCTTCAACCGTATTCTATACTCTTCGGATGGTTGTTCAAACGAGAAAAGGAGGGGGAGAAAACAAAAGAAAAAGGGGATGATGACAAAAGAAGGCATTGCTCAACGCGCAAAAATCAAACCAAAGGAACCTACCTTCCGACTATCTATTAGAAGGTGGCATGGATCCTGCTGTGAACTTCTCCAACGATAATCTCGTACGCTCGTCAGAACGGCTGGAAAGTGGAGCACCACGAAGTGAACTTCTCCAACGAAAATCCGGTCTTAGATCGGGAAACGAGAAGAGGAGCGCAGCCTTGGGTACTTCCATAACCGTGAACTTTTCCAAAAAGATAATCTCTGAAACCTCTCTAGGGATTAAGGGAAGAAGAGCACAGTATCGGCCCGAGAACCAACAAGAAGAACTTCGCCTACAATAATCTCCTATAGCCTCGTGAGAAGCGGAGCTTCAGCTTGAGCATAGCATAAAAAGGGATAGTTCTCAAAAGAAAAGGAGGGAGAAAAGATTCAAAAGAAGAAAGACGCCGAAAAAAAAAGGAGACGGACGTAGAAATGGAAGACGACGAAGAGATAAGCTCACTTTCCTCTACATTCCTTCCCTTCTAAGTCCTAGCCAAACTATAACCCTTACAACACTTTGATTCCAATCGACGTCTCTCGCTTAGGTGAAATGATTAAAAATGCCTCGATCACAGGTAAATTGACTTAAAATTGCTTGTGTTGACTTGAGTGATATAAATATAAAAAATCCCAAGTTAGAAATAATTGAGTGCAAGAGCGAACCTAGTGAGAGTTGTCAAACTGGACCAGTCTATGAACTTAGGACTTTAGTTTGACGACATGACTCGACGGCATTTTCTTCTTTCAAATGTCTCGTAAAATTTTAGGTGTGACGATTGATCAAAGCAAAATAATCCTACCCCATATAAACACATATTATATTACATAAAACAAAAATAAATAAATAAAATTGTTATATACATATATATAGAAAAATAATATTTTTCTTATTTCTGAAAAACAAAAAAAATAATAAAACAAAGAATTATAAAAAAAACGTGAAAAGAAATGCGATAAATTTTTCATTGCTCTTACACTCACGCAATATCTTCAATACATGTTTTTGGGGACCATGTATATGTGCTTACTAGGTAAATTGCGTAATTTTTGCTTGTTACTTGACTTGATTTCATATGTTTGTTAAGTCAATTCTTGCGCATTGTTTGAGAGGGGGGGGGGGGGGGGCGGGGGGCAATATAAAAATCGTGCATTAGCTCCAAATATTGTTGACGTTTTTCTCTAAGTATTTCAGATTTCTTCAAACAAAATAAAGGAGTAAGACGTCGACACTACAAGACAAGGGGCTATTGTCACAGACCAAATATTTCAAAGGAAAGCATGCCAAAAATAATTTTTGATTAACTCTATTATTTCTAACGTTTTTTTCTCTAAGTGGTACAGATTTTTTTTCTGCCAGGGGAGCTAGACGTTACTACACAGAAAATCCAGGGAGTTAATTGTTTAATTCTGAGGGGGAGCATTACAATGTGATTTTATTTGAAATAGGGGTCAATCTGAAAAATTTAGAAGTACTTACTATCGAGAAACTGGATATAGACTTAATTCACGATCATAAGTTTCTCGATCGTAAACAGTGTTGGGAACAATTCTGATTAGCCGCGATAATTTGTGATCGAGAAATTAAATTGAACGGAAATTTCAAACCAATATTTCTCGAGCGCAAATAGTAGTGGGCCTGATCCATTTAATTGCAAAACGTCCAATCGCAAACCCAACATTGATATACAGCGAGTTAATAGAAGTTCACTTTTTGTCAGTCGAAAAACTTTATCTGACGCAACCCTAAATCGCAAAAATTTCTCTCGCGGAAAACTTTCACAGACAGTTCAAATTTCTCAAAAATCTTTCGATTTTCCACACCAGATTGTCTGTTAAGGTAGAAATGAGATCCTTTTGCCTTTTGCGTGCGATTTAACTCCATTAGCATCTGCATTTTGAAGCTTTCCGCATGTTCAAGATTAGATTCTCGACTGTTCTTCCAAACTGGAAAAACCGTATACTATTTTATAGTGATTTAGGCTTGATTATGAGTTTTATCTGAGATTAATGCCTGCACTTAAGACAGTTTCGATGTTCTTTATGAATCTGGTAGTATGAATCTTCGAAAAATCTGCATCTTCGACTCTAATTTGAGTTTAGATGAAACTGGGCATTTGAATGTTTGAAGCCATCGAAGAACTTTGTCGGTCGCAAAGAGTCTTAATTGAATTCCGATTTAATTGAGATACTGATTGTATCGAATTAGTTTTTCGATCGATAAAATTCTGATTTAGTCGCTAAGATAGAAGATTTTGACCGAAAAATTAATTACCATCGAGAAATCTAATTAGGTTTTTTTTTGCAAAAAACTTAAGCACTAAATAGACAATTTAGATGCAAATTAGGTCGAGCGTAAAACTTACTATCGCAAAATATAATTTTTGATTTAATTTCATTTCGGTCGCAAAAATTGAGCAGCGAAAAATTAATTTTTCAACGCTTAATTTTTTTGATCGTAAAATTCGTCGCTTAGGATTTAATTGATCGAAAATTTTTTCGACGATTGACTTAGTTTTTCGTTGACTAATTTCTCGATAGAAAAATAACGGAGCGAAAAAAAATATATATATTTTCTTACGATCGAAAATCACGTACCGCTCGACAAATTTCAAATTGAAAATTTTATTCAACCAAGGAAAATTTCTCGATAGTAAATTTACCTGAGGAATAATTTCTCAATCGTAAATTTACGCGGAATTTTTCTCGATCGTAAAATTGATCGGCTACAGTCTCACGATTTCAACTTCAACACTTAGAAGATTTTTTTCTAAGTCTTTTACTCTGTAGCGAACATTAGCGAATAAAATTTTCTCGATCGCAAAATTAAACGGGGTTATTCAATTGAAATCAATGCATAGGAAATCAATTTCAAAACCAACTTTCTCGAGCGAAAAATCTCTCGGCATGAACAATAACATGTCTCTCGATCAAATACTTAGAAAATTTCGAAGTCTTTTCACGCATAACCTGTTTAATTCGAAATTATAATCATGCCATTACTTATTTTTTTGAAAATCAAGGATCCCTATATGCATGCTACACGATTTCAATTCATAATTCATCAAACATGTCATGACTTGATACATTATTGTAGTTTGAAATCAATTTTCGACTAAAATCAAATTTATGAACTAATGAACTATTATATCTCTTATTTTTCAGATGGATCGCTACCCTCGTTATAATCACATCTACGACCACAACTGTCAGGACCCGTCGTCCCGCCCTCGTATTTCGTTCTAATTCTAAGTGTTAATGCTTTGTTATTGTACGTATACGTAAAAATGCGAATAAATTTTTTTTTTCATTTTAAAACGTGCATGCGGAAGTCTTATATACATGTCAAAAGAATATTCGTAACTCGTTCTACGAATCATCTAAATCATGTCTACACAAATTACAAGTGTCTGTGTGTGCAGCCAAAAGCTCCCTATGCGCCCGGCCTTCACAGGTCGTCATCCATACACACACTCCCACCTCAAAAGCAGCCGGATAGCTTCAAAAGATCGGCCTCGCGTAATGGTCGGATCACGTACCGTGATCGTCAGTACCTACAATACGTAACATAAAGAATGAGCCACCGAGGCTCAGTAAGCAGAAATATGCATGTATGCACGTGTCCTAACGATCGACAATCCACGTCGTCGTTTTCTAATGCTCATACTCTCCTTCTCATTTTCTTGACCTTTTTCTGACTCATGCTTATTTTCTTATACTCTTACTTCGTACGGGCCCTCGGCTTTCTATCCCACTATGTGCCATTTCATAGAGATCTCATATGTGGAGGTTCTCACACTAGAAGGTTACCCGAAGGAATCTTCCCTTACTCAATGTGGCCTCCACGCGGACGCTTCTCACTGGTAGCCAACACCGAGGCCACTAACCGCGGAGGTCACCCGAAGGAATCTTCCCTCCCGGTTAGTGCTTTACGCACTAGAAGGTCACCCGTAGGAATCTTCCCTTACTCAATGCGTGCCCCGGGCCGCATCCTCCAGGTTGCATCTCCCGCATACGGGGTATTCCCCCAGCCTCTTGTACAGGCCTTATGGCTTCTTTTGCCATGGCGGCATAGGGGAGCCGTGACTCTTCATTGAGTCGACACAAACGCCAATATCGGCGAGTATACATCGCACACAGGCGATCTTACACACGCTCTTACCTCACATCTTACGTACTACTAATGCGTGCAAGTGCTCATGTAATTATGCAGTTCATACTATCATGCGTATAAAATAACTTTGTCGTAACATGCACGTTCTACGTAAAATACACGAGCACGTAAGTTCACATAATCAGACGCAGGCAAGTTACGTATCGTAGTTGGATTTCTACTTACTTGTCGTCCAAGCGAAATTAGTATTTTCCCCGTTTGCTCCTAATGTACGACCTTTAAGCATAAAAGGGTTATGACGTTAGTACTTTCGCTTTCCTCAGCTAATTCGTCGAAATAATAATTTTCGTCATACTTAGTTATTTAGACTTCGTATAATTTCCCTAGATCTCACGTCTCTCGATTTGCCTTTTTGAATTTCCCAAGTCAGTCGATTTCTACTCCGTATTATATTTAAGTAAAGTTCTCGGGTTCCTACGAATTCAAAACCGTGCCATGTGCTTCGACATTTTAAACAAAATGTCGATATACACTTTAACATGATCTTCGACATTTCTTATATTAAATGTCGATACGGGAAGCAAATCTTCGAACTTCATTTCGATATTTTCACAAAGATTTCGACATTTGAGTTATTTGAGGATCTCGACATATTTCCTAACAAGGTTCGACATTTCTCCTTAACCCTTCGTCATTTTGAGGGTCTCGATATTACAAGGGTTCGTTTGCATTATTAAAGTTGATCACGACATTTGTTTTAACATTTATATCAACCTATCATTTCGTCATTTACCAGTTAGGAGGACTCGACATTTTGTGTTCTATTTCGTTCGACATCTTAGCTCGCCATTCTGGAGCATAACATGTCGACATGAAGTTCATCTCGACTTTAATATCGGCATTTAGCTCGACATTTCTATTTTAGCACTTCGACATTTTACCTTGGAATATCTCGACATCTTTCCCTATCATTGCTTCGACATTCTACCTATCATTCGACATTTGTATAATGAAGATCTCGATTTAACTTATGTGAAGGTCTCGACATTTATATAGGTATTGGTCTCGACATTTACTAAATATCGCTATGCAAGCTTTCGACATCCTATCTAACATCTCGATATTTTCATCTTGGGGTTTCGACATTTATACAATGTGAAATATCGACATGCTAAGTCGACACCTTATCTAGCATTTCATTTCGACATTTTGAAGAAGATGTCGACCTAGCTCCACATGGCTCGACATTTAAATGGTTTAAGATCTCGATATCGTATTAAAAAGGACTCGACATCTTTCTATCACTCGATATTATATTTCGACATTTGAATTAGAAAATGTCGACATGCATTTCACATGAACCTCGACATTCTGTTTCGACATTTGAATTTAGAAAATGTCGACATGACTTTCGACATGCATCTCGACATTTTATACTCAATTCCACTCGATATTGAGCTCGACTTTAATGTCGACATTTAGCTCGACATTTCATCTATATCATTCGACATTTATCATTATCTTCATTCTTCGTCATTCATCATCCCATTTAAACACGATTCTAGCTTATTCTACCCAACATTTACATGTTCTAAATCACATACTAAGCTATTTGCTAGCTAGTTTGTCCGAATAGAGACCTCATCATGAGTTTATTTCGCAATTAGGGTTCTTACGGCATTCTTCTTCAACTTCTTGCATTTAAGTTCATTAATGATATCCAACTACACCTAGGGTGCGAAATTTAAAGCTTAATAAGGGTATTTACTTACAATTTTCGAGTTCCTTAAGCTAGTTGGAGTGGCCTTTGTTCGATCTTTTTGGCTCTCGGCTCCTTCTCCTTTCTCCTTGCTTTTCTTCGTTGGTTTCTTTCTTGGTGGGGTTAGGGAGTTGAAAATGTGTTTTGATATATTTTAATCATGTTAGAGAAGACAAGGTAGCGTGGGTTTTCCCTTAATTCATGGAGGTTTTGTCTCCCAAATTGATATTTCTTAAGTTGGGCCTAATTCCACTTTTAGCCCACTTGAAAATTCCTATCATAATAGGTTCATGGCCCAAATAAATCCTAATCCACATTCTATATTCCATTTTCGAAAATTTCCTCCTTGTTGGGAGTCATCGCAAACATATAATTAATGTCGCAAAATTTTCACTTAATTCTCATAAAGTCACGAGCACGAAATCCATGAATTCACACAAACGTATAACATATACGTAATTAACACAGAATTACGTAAATCAGAGACACAATTTATTGGACGACCTAATTTTCAGGGACCGGGGTCCTACATCCTCCCCCCCTTAAGGAGGATTTCGCCCCCGAAATCAGCCCGTGTGAAACAGCTCAGGGTAACGAATTCGCATTTCGTCCTCCCGTTCCCATGTGGCTTCTTCCGTGGATTGGTTCCGCCACAACACTTTTACTAGAGGAATGTCTTTGTTCCTAAGTCTTTTGGTCTCGTACATCAATATCCCCACCGGAGCCTCTTCGTAGCTTAGATCCGGTTTCAATTGTTGATGTAGAGATTCGTTTCCTAGAACGTGGTTCGGGTCAGCTATGTATTTTCGCAGTGTCGAGACGTGGAACACGTCATGCACTTGTGATAAAGACGCAGGCAGCTCCAGTTGGTATGCTACCTCGCCTACCCTCTTCAGTATCCTAAATGGTCCTATATACCTAGGACTTAGCTTTCCTTTCTTCCCAAACCTCTTCACGCCCTTCATCGGTGATACTTTCACGAACACCATATCTCCCTCTTCAAATTCTAATGGTCGACGTCTTCGATCAGCGTAGCTTTTCTGTCGACTCTGTGCCGTTCGCATTCTTTCCCGTATGGTGGTAATGGCTTCCGTCATTTCTCGTACTATGTCAGGGCCTAACACTGCCCGTTCACCAACCTCGTCCCAATGTACTGGGGATCTGCACCTTCGCCCGTATAGCGTTTCATACGGTGCCATCCCAATGGTGACGTGGTAGCTATTGTTATAGGAGAACTCGATCAGTGGGAGGTACTTACTCCAATTCCCTTTGAAATCGAGTACACACGCTCGGAGCATATCCTCCAGCGTCTGAATAGTTCGCTCGGATTGACCGTCCGTCTGCGGATGGTAGGCGGTACTAAAAGATAGCTTCGTTCCCATCGCCTTTTGCAAGCTCGTCCAGAATTTCGACAGAAATCTGGAGTCGCGATCCGAGACTATTGAGGATGGAACGCCGTGCAGTCGCACTATTTCTTGGATATAGAGCTCAGCGTACCGTTCCATGGAAAATGTCGTGCTAATGGGTAAGAAGTGGGCGGACTTGGTGAGTCTGTCGACAATTACCCAAATCGCGTCGTGCCCCTTCGTGTTCCTCGGAAGTCCTACTACGAAATCCATTGTAATGTTATCCCATTTCCATTCCGGAATGGGTAACGGTTGTAGGGTTCCCGCCGGCCTTTGATGCTCGGCTTTTATCTGCTGGCACGTCAGGCACTGACTCACGAACGTCGCGATGTCCTTTTTCATGCCTGGCCACCAGTAGTTCTCCTTTAAACCTCTGTACATCTTCGTTGCTCCTGGATGTACTGAGTATGCGGTAGCATGGGCCTCCGTCATTATCGTCCTTCTTAGCTCGGCGTTGTTCGGTACATACAACCGATCCTTGAAATACATCCGTCCGTCTTCCCGTATTATAAGATCTCCAGTTGTTTGTCCCTGCTGTGCTTCCTTCGTCTTCATATACATCTCGTCTGTTTCTTGCGCTGTCTTAATTTGCTCTAATAGCGTCGGCTGCAGAGTTAAGGCCGCTAGCTGTGCCTCAACTTCGCCTAACTGTACGACTTCTACTTCCAGCAGTTGCAGTTCTGCACTAACTGCTTTTCGGCTTAAGGCATCGGCTACTACGTTCGCCTTGCCTGGGTGGTAGTTGATTACGCAGTCATAATCCTTGACTAATTCTAACCACCTCCTCTGCCTCATATTCAGCTCCTTCTGCGTAAAGAAGTACTTGAGGCTCTTGTGGTCCATGTATATTTCACACCGCTCTCCATAGAGGTAATGCCTCCAAATCTTGAGAGCAAAGACCACTGCCGCCAATTCTAGGTCGTGCGTCGGGTAATTCTTCTCGTACTCTTTTAGTTGACGAGAGGCGTATGCTACTACATTCCCGTTCTGCATTAGCACACACCCTAACCCATTCTTCGACGCATCACTATACACTGTAAACCCTCCAGTTCCCGATGGTATTGTGAGAACTGGGGCCGTTGTGAGCCTTTCCTTCAGCTCCTGGAAACTCCGTTCGCATTCCGTGGTCCACTGAAATGGCGTATTCTTCATGGTCAACTTCGTCAGCGTAGACGCTATCTTTGAGAAGTCCTTGATTAATTTCCTGTAATAACCCGCCAGACCGAGGAAACTTCGTACTTCCGTTACATTGGTCGGTCTGGGCCAGTTGCTGATGGCTTCTATCTTCTTTGGGTCTACAGAAATCCCTTCTCCTGATACTATATGCCCCAAGAAGGCGACTTGGTCGAGCCAAAATTCGCACTTCTTGAACTTGGCGTATAGTTGCTTGTCCCGTAGTATTCCTAGAACTATTCTCAGGTGTTCTTCGTGCTCCTCCTTCGTCCGTGAGTAGATTAGGATGTCATCAATGAAGACGATGACAAACCTATCTAGGTATGGCTTGAACACCCGGTTCATTAAGTCCATAAAAGCTGCGGGCGCATTAGTTAGCCCGAATGGCATCACCAGAAATTCGTAGTGGCCATAACGGGTACTAAAGGCCGTCTTCGAGACATCTTCCTTCCGGATCCTGAGTTGGTGATAGCCCGATCTTAAATCGATCTTGGAGAAGACCGTTGCACCTTGCAGTTGATCAAACAGATCGTCTATCCTAGGGAGTGGGTACTTGTTCTTAATCGTTAACTTATTCAGCTCCCTGTAGTCTATGCATAATCGCATAGACCCATCTTTCTTCTTCACGAATAGCACCGGCGCTCCCCAGGGAGAGAAACTCGGCTGTATGAACTCCTTCTGCAGGTGTTCGTCGAGTTGGTCCTTTAACTCCTTCATCTCCGTCGGTGCTAGCCGATAGGGGGTTTTAGATACTGGTGCCGCTCCAGGTACCAGATCTATAGCGAACTCTATTTCTCGCTCGGGTGGTAGTCCCGGTAGTTCCTCGGGGAATACGTCAGGGAACTCCTTAACTACCGGCACTTCCTCGAGTTTCGGAGAGGGATCCGACTTGATAGCGAATACCAGATAGGCTTCGCACCCTGATCTGATCAGTCGTTGGGCTTTCAGCGCTGATATCCTAGGGATCATAGTCCCCTTACTTGTCCCTACAAATTTAAGGGGTTCATCCCCGTCCATATTGAGCGTGACTATCTTGCGGTGGCAGTCTATGACGGCTCCGTACTTCGATAGCCAATCCATTCCGAGGATCACCTCATAATCATTCATGGGAATGATTATGAGGTCTATGGGTAGTTCCTTACTCCCGATTACTATTGGACAATCCCGTAAAACCTGATTGGTTTGGGTGGGATTCCCAGTCGGAACTGTTACCCTAAACTCGCACTCAGCTTGGTGAGGCGTGACTCCTACCCTTATGACATACTTAGTAGATGCGAACGAGTGTGTCGCTCCCGAGTCGACTAGGATGCATGTGGGGGTTTCGTAGACGAGAAGGGTACCTGTCACCACTGCCGGGTTATTTTACGCTTCCTCGGAGGTTATAGTGAAAACCCTGGCGGGTACCCGTGGTGGGGTTTCCGGTTTGGCTTCCGGATCCACTTTCCGGACATGCCCTCTGATAGTGGCCCGTCTTGCCACATTTGAAGCAGACGGCATTTTGGGAGTTGCAGGCTCCCATGTGCCTCCGTGCACACTTCGGGCATACGGGTAGGTCCAACTGGGGTCTACCCTGGTTTCGGTTAAATTGTGGGGGTGGTCCTGGTCGATTTTGGAAGTTCGGTTTTCCACCCTTGGCCACGAACTGCCTCTTTGGGTTGCCTCCTCTCCCTTGCGGCCCTTTCACGAACTTGCGCTTTGCTTCTTGGGCGCGAGCAATCCTTGCCTCGGCTTGCTCCGCCACCAGCGCTCTCTCAGCCACTTGGGCGTACGTGGCTCCTTGTATTCCGGCCATACTCACGTCTCTGTACAACTCGGGTTTCAGCCCTTCCATGAAACGCTCAATCTTGAGCGTGTCCCTACTGACCATATGAGCAGCGAACCTTGAGAGCTGCTCGAACTTCCTGATGTACTCCGCCACTGTCATTGCTCCTTGGCGGAGGTTGATGAACTCGTTCATCCGCTGTGCTCTGACAGGGGCGGTGTAATACTTTCCCCTGAAGATTTCCTTAAACCTATCCCAGCTCATCGTTAAGGGGTTTTCGACGGCTGAGACGGTTTCCCACCAGTGTCCGGCGCTCCCCCTTAGCAGGTAGGCAGCGCACATGACCTTTTTCGCCTCCGGGGTGCGGCTGTGCTGGAACATCTTCTCCAGCGTCCTCAGCCAATCCTCGGCGGATGTGGGGTCTACAGCATCCTCGAACAGTGGAGGATTTAGTTTCCTGAACCTTTCCCCGATCATCTCGATTCGTTCAGGTGGGGGAGGTAGGTTGGCTGATTGCCCACCAGCATTTTGCTGTTGGATCAGTTGTTGGATTTGGGCCGACTGTTGCCGGATCAATTCGGTTAGTTGCAGGATGGTAGCATCCCGGCTATCAGGAGGGTTATTGGTATCCCTACCTTGGTCAGATTCTCTACTTCCTTCGCCTCTAAGCCTTACCATTTTTCAACCTACCTTGACAATTCCTAAGGCCAATAAATTAAACCACACAAGTAATTCACATAACATCGTACTTACAAGCAAGGCCGCTTCCGCGCTTTTGAGTGTGTGTGTATGGACAGTCTGCAGGACCTGTGACCGAAGCTCTGATACCACTCTGTCAGGACCCGTCGTCCCGCCCTCGTATTTCGTTCTAATTCTAAGTGTTAATGCTTTGTTATTGTACGTATACGTAAAAATGCGAATAATTTTTTTTTTCATTTTAAAACGTGCATGCGGAAGTCTTATATACATGTCAAAAGAATATTCGTAACTCGTTCTACGAATCATCTAAATCATGTCTACACAAATTACAAGTGTGTGTGTGTGCAGCCAAAAGCTCCCTATGCGCCCGGCCTTCACAGGTCGTCATCCATACACACACTCCCACCTCAAAAGCAGCCGGATAGCTTCAAAAGATCGGCCTCGCGTAATGGTCGGATCACGTACCGTGATCGTCAGTACCTACAATACGTAACATAAAGAATGAGCCACCGAGGCTCAGTAAGCAGAAATATGCATGTATGCACGTGTCCTAACGATCGACAATCCACGTCGTCGTTTTCTAATGCTCATACTCTCCTTCTCATTTTCTTGACCTTTTTCTGACTCATGCTTATTTTCTTATACTCTTACTTCGTACGGGCCCTCGGCTTTCTATCCCACTATGTGCCAT
>JAPQWV010001482.1:0-86000 GCA_027422505.1 Craterostigma plantagineum | reverse complement strand
TGAGGAGTGGCTAGCCCATGGGCCTTCTAGAAGTTGGGCCTTCTAGAAGTCGGGCCGATATTGGGCCAGTTCGAAGCCCAATAATATTTAATTTCGAAGCTCAATTCCTTATTCACATAAATAATTTGTAAAATCAACTATATTATAATCTTTCTAACAGATCTTACCCTGTTTGCCCTTAACTTGAAACTAAACAAGTTCTGTTTCTTCATCTAGTCTCAGGAGCTTCCAGGACACCCTCTGGCCCAACTCCAACTGGCGAATTCGAAATTACTTTTGATGAACTAGTTTCGCTGTCCAGAGAAAACAACCTGTCAACACTACAGCAATATAGAGGGGCAAGCTTTTTTCTTTTTTTCCTGACACTGCTTGAGATCTTCCTCATTTGCTCAAACTTAATGGAGTATTTACCCTTAGTTTGTGTGGAGCCCAGGTCATAGGATCATCTGTTAGGTGAGCTTGTGTTGAATATTCAAAGATGTACGTGGGAAGAGAAGAATTGTTTTTCCATCCTCTATTCAAAGGTGTTTTGATGTTTCACGTGGGCTGCCAACCAAAAGTGAAGTCAATGCAGCAGTTTTATTTTTTCTTCTATTCATACGGGCGAATGAGGCAAATACTCCCTTATAAATAGCCTCATTCGTTGAGGAAGAAAGATCGCCTCAGGCCACAGAAAAATACCACCACATCGTCAGCGAGGGTTTATTCCTCGGTCACCTTTTCTCCAATATTTCTTTGTAGCCTACTCATACTATTGTTGTAGCTGTATCACGTCAGTGTACGTGTCTGTAACATCTCCACATCATAAAGAAGTTCTACCCTCCGGCCCGTGGACGTAGGTCATTCTGACCGAACCACGTAAATCTCGTGTCACTGTCCAAATATTATTTTCGTCTCTTTTATTTATTATCGTCATTTTCGGGCAAAATAATTATCGGGGATTTCCGCATATCCTAACAAATTGGTATCAGAGCCAACCCCGATTTATTTTTTAGCCACCATGACGATAACAAAAATGTCAATTGAAAAGTTCGACAGAAATGTCAACTTTGCAATGTGGAGTCTCAAGATGGAGGCCATACTCATTCAAGACGGTTGCGAGGTGGCGCTTGAAGGCGCAAAGAAGAAACCAACCGAAATGAAGGACGATCAATTTAACGAATTGGACAAGAAAGCCAAATCGGCTATTATCTTAAATCTCTCTTACGAGGTTTTACAAGAAGTTGCCACGGAGACGACGGCCATGGGTATGTGGGATGCGTTAAAAGCGATCTACATGAAGAAGACTAAGGAGAATCGGCTTTATTTAAAGCAGAAGCTTTACAGTATGAAAATGACGGAAGGTACTTCTATTCTTTCGCATCTCGATAAATTCGATTCTATCATTATTGATTTGGCGAACGTAGAAGTAAAAGTGACGGACGAAGATCAGGCCATAATATTGTTGTGTTCCCTTCCCTCGTCTTTAAAACATTTTCGTGACACGATTATATACGAAAAAGACACAATATCATATTCTAGTGTCAAATCCGCATTACAATCGAAAGAACATATAGACAGGGATATTACGGGAGAAACAAGTGGTAGCCAGGCAGAAGGCCTGTTTGCACAGGGAAGACCAGAACGTAGAGACGCAGAAAGTAGCAGATCTAAAGAAAGGTCGAAATCCAGGTACAGAAATAAAGTCTGTAATTTTTGCAAGAAAAAGGGACACATTAAAGCTGATTGTTTTAAATTGAAAAATAAGGAGAAAAATAATCAGCAATTTAATAAACCAGCCGAAGCTAGTTTAGCAGCTGATGAGAGCGATGGAACTATTTTTGTAGCAACTGCAAATATTGTTAGGTCTGATAATGAGTGGATCTTGGATTCGGGTTGTTCTTACCACATAAGTCGGAGTCGGGATTGTTTTTCCACATATGAAAATTTTGATGGTGGATATGTCTTAATGGGAAATGATGCTCCGTGTAAAGTTGTTGGTAAAGGCACAGTTAGGATCAAGATGTTCGACGGAATCATCCGAACGCTCACAGAAGTCAGACACGTTCCAGATATGAAGAGAAATCTTGTCTCTTTAGGCACACTTGAATCTCAAGGGTGCAGGTTCTCAGGTGAAGGTGGAGTTTTAAAGATTGCCAGAGGTGCCCTTGTCGTGATGAAAGCTTGCAGGTCTGGAAATTTGTATATTTTGCAGGGAACTATAGTTACAGGTTCCGCTGCAGTTTCGACATCCCCGGATGTTGATACCACGAGATTATGGCATATGCGACTTGGACACATGGGAGAAAAAGGCTTGACGATTTTAAGCAAGCGGGGCCTACTTTGCGGTCAAAGTACTGGTAAGATGGACTTTTGCGAACACTGTATTTTTGGGAAGCAGAAACGAGTCAGCTTCAATTCGCCAGCAGTCCACAGGACGAAAGGTACTTTGGACTATATTCAATCGGATGTATGGGGTCCTTCTCGTGTTCCGTCCAAAGGTGGTGCAAGATACATGTTGACTTTCATTGATGATTTTTCAAGGAAAGTCTGGGTCTATTTTCTTAAGCAGAAAAGTGATGTTTTCCTAACATTTAAACAATGGAAAGCTTTGATTGAAAAGCAGACAGGAAAACAGATCAAGCGGTTGCGGACAGATAATGGCTTAGAATTTTGCGGAAGCGAGTTCAACGAGTTTTGCAAGAATGAAGGTATTGCTCGACATCACACTGTTCGAATGACGCCTCAACAAAATGGTGTTGCCGAGCGCATGAACCGGACGCTTTTAGAGAGAGCTCGATGTATGATCTCCAACGCTGGGTTGACAAATGATTTTTGGGCTGAAGCTATCGCTGCAGCGTGCTATATTGTCAACCGTTCACCGTGTTCACCTATCAATTTCAAGACTCCTGAGGAAGTATGGTCAGGTACTCCTGCTGATTACTCCAACTTAAGAATATTTGGGTGCCCAGCTTATATGCACGTAAACGAGGGAAAGTTAGAGCCTATAGCTAAGAAATGTATTTTCCTCGGTTACGCTTCAGGGGTGAAAGGATATAGACTATATTATCCTAATCCCATGTCACCCAAATTTATAATTAGCAGAGATGTTACTTTTGATGAGTCTTCTATGTTACATCCTTCAAAAGAGTCTACTAATTCTTCTAATCAAGAAACGAAGGATAGTGTACACAGCGAGGTGGAGCTCGAGATCAACAAAAATCCTTCAGATGACCCTGCTACGAGTTCAACAGATCAAGAGGATGAGCCAGAGCTTGATTCAGATCCTGTTGAAGATGAAAGCACTGAGCAGGAATATTCTATAGCCAGAGACAGGGAGAGACGAGAGATTCGACTACCACAACGGTACGTAAATTTAGTTTCGTACGCTTTATCAGTGGCGCAAGAAACAGGTGGAGGCGACGAACCTTCTACCTATTCGGAGGCAATAAGCAATGATAATTCTGATAAGTGGCTGGTAGCGATGAATGAAGAAATGGAGTCTCTGCACAAGAATGGTACGTGGATTCTTGTGCCGCCGCCGAAGAAAAAGAAAATAGTCGGATGTAAGTGGGTCTTCAAAAAGAAAGAAGGTTTATCTAGTTCGGACGATGCAAGGTATAAGGCACGATTAGTCGCAAAAGGCTATAGTCAGGTACAAGGTGTTGATTTTAATGACGTATTCTCACCAGTCGTTAGACATAGCTCTATTCGTGTATTACTTGCATTCGTTGCCATGTATGATTTGGAGTTAGAACAGCTTGACGTCAAGACAGCGTTCTTACATGGCGATTTAGATGAACAGATTTATATGAAGCAACCTGAAGGCTTCATAGTTGAAGGTAAAGAAGACCAAGTTTGTTTGTTGAAGAAATCCTTATACGGATTAAAGCAGTCTCCAAGACAGTGGTATAAACGGTTTGATTCTTTCATGTTGGGTCATGGTTTCTCCAGGAGCAAGTATGATAGTTGTGTTTACTTCCGGAAGTTAAATGACAGTTCGTTCATTTATCTGTTGTTATATGTTGATGACATGCTCATTGCGGCTAAGAATCTTGCAGAAATTCACCAGTTGAAGGCCTTATTGAATGGTGAATTTGAAATGAAGGATTTAGGAGCAGCTAAGAAGATTCTTGGTATGGAGATTAAACGTGATAGAGGAGCTGGTAAGTTATACCTGACCCAGGAAAGTTACATCAGAAAGGTTTTGGAGAGATTTGGCATGAAGGATACCAAAGCAGTCAGCACTCCTCTTGCTAGCCATTTTAGGCTAAGCGCTGCTCAGTCACCATCATCAGAAGAGGAAGAAGCGTACATGGCACGGGTTCCCTACTCGAGTGCAGTCGGCAGTATTATGTATGCAATGGCTCTTCCAGTTTCCAAGTTCAAGCATTGTTTGGACTTGATTGGTGTTTCTAAAATGGTGAACTAGCCCGTCGGGGCTATGGACGGAGGGAGACAAAGATAGTGACTAAAGGTGTTACTATTAAGGTGGAGTATTTTTCGGAATCAAGCTCAAGGTGGAGATTTGTTAGGTGAGCTTGTGTTGAATATTCAAAGATGTACGTGGGAAGAGAAGAATTGTTTTTCCATCCTCTATTCAAAGGTGTTTTGATGTTTCACGTGGGCTGCCAACCAAAAGTGAAGTCAATGCAGCAGTTTTATTTTTTCTTCTATTCATACGGGCGAATGAGGCAAATACTCCCTTATAAATAGCCTCATTCGTTGAGGAAGAAAGATCGCCTCAGGCCACAGAAAAATACCACCACATCGTCAGCGAGGGTTTATTCCTCGGTCACCTTTTCTCCAATATTTCTTTGTAGCCTACTCATACTATTGTTGTAGCTGTATCACGTCAGTGTACGTGTCTGTAACATCTCCACATCATAAAGAAGTTCTACCCTCCGGCCCGTGGACGTAGGTCATTCTGACCGAACCACGTAAATCTCGTGTCACTGTCCAAATATTATTTTCGTCTCTTTTATTTATTATCGTCATTTTCGGGCAAAATAATTATCGGGGATTTCCGCATATCCTAACATCATCGTATGTTGTGTGACAGTGTCTTTGCCTGCTGGACTATTCGGTTCTGTGTTGATTTTTCGTTCAGTTATTTGTTATTGGTGTTTACGGGCGTTCAGAATTTGGAACTGTTGATGTTGTAACTTGTATATGCTTCGTCACAGTTGACCTAGCTATTTTGATATAGTAGTGCTTAGGGCATCTCCACCCGATACCAAAAGGAGAACCCAAACTGTAAAATATGCTCCAATGGATACTAAAACGAATACGCAAAATAGGATTCTATGGTTTTCTCTCCCCTCTCAACGTATAAATGCGTTCGTACTGTTCATTACCCTATTCCGTCTTACATATTGACCCCTCTAAAAATCATAATTAGTTTTTATTATGATATATTATTTAATTTCAACAATAATGTAGTTAGTTAAACGAAAACATACATCATTACTCAGAATGCACACAAACCCTGAAAAATACCACACATAGGAAAATAACAATAATAAAATATACTAAATGACCCGTGTTTTAATAAATAGTATTTTTATACATACAAATAATAATTTTATGATTACTTTTAATATATCTCAAGCGAATTTAAAATAACATCATAGTATAATTTTTAAAATTGTAAGATATGTGGGTAGTATTGAAAAGCTGTAAAAGGTGGTGGAAAAGAATATTCTGATAATATTCTTTTGAGTTTGAGAATGAGTTTAATGGTTGGAGAAGAATTACTGTTTGATGTGACATTTACTGCATTTTGAGTTTGAAAATGGGTTTTTCGGTTGGAGATGGTCTTATCGAATCGATTGTTTCCTTTACTTTCGGAAGTTTTATTGAAGTGGATTAGCCAATATTGTGTTGTGTGTACGTGTTTTTACAGATTTTCAGATGCTATCACTTGAAACGCAATCAATTTGAGCTGTCAATTTTTTTCGTATATATTGTAGCTTTAAACCTGTATGTTTGTTTTTTTGTGTTAGTTGGCGCATAGATTTTGCGCTGATGAGGTGACGAATACAGCATCCTTGTGGACTTATTCTAATCTACTAAGTATTCGCTGTAGATTGATGATAAATTAAGTCTGTAAGTTTAATTTTGAAGGAAATAAGCTGACGAGTTACGGTAGGTGCTAGTGCAGTTTGCTCGATTGGACAACAGACAATACTACTTTTTTTTCAAAGATAACTTGCCATTACCACAAAACAAATACAACGAGCTAAACAACTCACGAAACCCTCTGGTCACATCACAAATGCCAGTAGAAAACCCTCACAAAGAGGAAAAAACACTCCTATAAAAGGAGACAAGACACCTCACAAAGAGGAGAAGACACTCCTACAAGAGGAGACTAAGTTCCCACGTGGAAAAATGAGCTGAAAGAAAACAATTCTCCAAAACTACAACAAGATAAACAAAAGAACCTACTAAAAATCAAGTTTAAAACTCCAACTTATTGGCTATTAAACTAATTTGAAGTAGGAGTCCTCTCCTCCCATCAACACAAGCCCAAAATAAACATTAATTCAACACTCCCCCTTAATATTTTAAACATTCATACCTAATAATTCACGAAAATAAATAATCTTGTCACGCGGAAGAGCTTTTGTAAAAATGTACGCCAATTGGTCTCCGGTCTTCACATACTGATTTGAATTCTTCATCTTCGACCGCCTCTTGAATGTAGTGATGCTTGAGATTGATGTGCTTCGTTCGACTATGGAACACCGAGTTCTTCGACATTGCAATCGCCGACTTGTTGTCGCAAAAGAGAACCTTCGTCATCTCTTGCTTCTCCCCCATGTCTTCTAGGATCTTCCTCAATCATACCACTTGCTTTGTAGTCACTCGCCGATACATATTCGGCCTCCGCCGAAGAGTGCGCTACTCTCTCTTGCTTCTTCGACGCCCAACTAAATCCTCCCGGTCCAAGTGTAAATTTATATCCAGATGTACTCTTCATATCATCCATACTACCGCCTCAATCACTATCACAATAACCAAATAACTCCACGCTGTCATCATTGCTTCTTACATACATAAGGCCGAACTCTTTGGTCCCTTGAATATACCTCAACAATCTTTTCCCAACTCCAGAATGAGTTTTGCTCGGTCGGTGCATAAATCGAGACAATAACCCCGAGGCATACATGAAATCTGGCCTAGTAGTCGTAAGGTATAACAAACTCCCAACTAGACTCCTATATAAAGCCGCATCGGCATTACCACTACCATCCTTTCTCGCCAACTTCTCATTAACCAACAACGGTGTCATGACCGGATTACAATTCTCCATCTTAAACTTCGATAAAATATCTTGGGCATATTCTTTTGAGAAATAAATACACCATCATCCCTTTGACCAATCTCAACTCCCAAAAAATAATGCAACAAGCCCAAATCATTCATCTCATATCTTCTCAACATATCATTCTTGAACTGAGTCATGATCTTCGCATCAATTCCCGTAAATATCAAATCATCAACATAAAGTGAAACAAAAAGTAGAGTCGCTACCTTGCTTCACATAGAGTGTTGGCTCACTTGGACTCCTCTTTATTTTTTTCTCCGAGAAGTATGCATCGTATTCTCATACCAAGCACGTGGTGCTTGCTTCAACCCATGCAAGGCTTTCTTTAATTACTTTCATTTCTTCACCCTCCAACTCAAATCCTTGAGGTTGCTTCACATAGACTTCTTCTTTCAACACTCCATTCAAGAAAGCCGACTTCACATCAAGTTGGTAAAGTTTCCAACCTTTATGTGCGGCTAATGCAATCAATCAATAACCTAATAGTCTCGTGTCTCGCAACCGGTGCAAACGTCTCATGATAGTCGATACCAGGTTGTTGAGTGTACCCTTTCGCTACCAACCTTGCCTTGTATTTTTGCACCGGACCATCCGGGTTATTCTTTGTCTTGTATAACCACTTCAACCTAACAATATCTTTCTCATTTGTCTTCTCAACCAACTCCCACGTCTCATTTTTCACAATCATTTTATCTCATCTTCCACAGCATTTCTCCACACTTCTTCTCTACTCGCTTGCTCAAAATTCTCCGATTCAACAACAAAATTGCAATGTGCATAAATATCGGTCATATGTCTCAATTTTATCGGCGTTGAGCTTGGGGATGATGACGCCGACCCGATATTTATCGTAGGAGATGATGGGGAGGTTCTTCCTCAATGATGGGGAGGTTCTTCTTGTGCATCATCTTGAATAGGATATGACACACTTTAAACTCCTTTTCCTTTTCAATCTCAATGATTCTTCTCATTAAAAATCACGTCTCGGCTTTCTATCACTTTGTGTCTCTTCAAGCTAAAGAGCCTATAGCCCTTTGATTTTATACTATAGCCAACAAAGATGCACTTCTCACCTTTATCTTCAAGCTTGTTCCTCAACTCCTTCGGAACATGTGCATAGCAAATGGACCCGAACAACTTCAAGTGTTTCACCGATGGCTTTTTGCCGCCGGACCAAGCTTCGATGGAGTCTTGTTCTCAACCGCCTTCGTGGGACATCTATTCAATAAGTACACTGCCGTATATGTAGCTTCCGCCCAAAAGGTCAATGATAATCCCTTTTCATACATCATGGTTCTTGCCATTTCAACAATGGTCCTATTTTTTCTCTCGGCCATGCCATTTTGCTCTGTTAAAACTAATCGTCAATTGTCTCTCTAAGCCGGTATCTTCATAAAACTTCTCAAACTCCTTAGAGTTGTATTCACCACCTCTATCACTTCTTAACTTCTTTATCAACCGGCCGCTTTATCTCTCAACCATTCTTTGGAACTTTTGAAGACATAAAGCGCTTTCGACTTTTGCCTCAAGAGGTAAACCCAACACATTCTTGAATAATCATAAATGAAAGTGATGAAATACCGATTTCCACCATGTGAGTTTGTGCTCATGGGACCACAAATATCGGTGTGAACAAGCTCTAATGGCGTCTTTGCTCTCCATGCCTCCGCCTTTGGAAATGATTCTCAATGTATCTTTCCAAGAGCACATGCCTCACATACGCCACCTTTCTCTTCTATAGTTGGTAGCCCATACACCATATCCTTCTTGCTTAACAAATTCAAGCTCTCAAAATTCAAATGACCATGCCTTATGCCACAACATGAGTCGTCACCTACACCAACCTTCAAGGCAACACTTCTTTCGGGCTTGAGAGCGAGAAGGAAGTTTCTATTCCTCTCCATCTTCACTACGGCCATCAACTCTCTTTTACTCCCAACCTTATCAAATATTCTACAAGTTGCACCCTCGAAGTGAACCGCATGACCATGCTGAACCAATTGCCCAACACTTAGCAAATTTTGAGCCAAATCCGGCACTAGCAATACGTCGTGAATTAGCATCTTTCCCTTCTTTGATGCAACCGCAATCGTGCCTTTCCCTTAGATTTCGCCACGGCTCCATTTCCCATCGTAATTTGAGTAGTACGATCTCAAGATTACAAAAAATCGACTCATCCCCGATCATGTGGTTGCTACATCCATTATCAACATACCACACATCTCCCTTGTTCTCAATGGCCGCTTGGCATGCATAAAACGTGCTCCCATCATTTCCTCTCTCGATACTCTTCTCTTCGGTGTAATTAGCTTACACCTCAATCTTCACCCTACAAAACTTCTCTTGGCCATACTTCTTGCAATTGTAGCATTGAACCTTCCCCTTGTTCCAACAATCTTTTTCAATATGGTCTGGCTTCTTGCAAAAGTTGCATAGCTTAGCTTCTCCGCTTTGGTAGGTACCTCTACCACCTCCACTACCAAATCTACCCCCAAACCGGCCTCGGCCTATACATCCGCTAAATCCACCATGAAAGGTACTCCCATGGCCGCCCTTTGGTTATTATGCTCTTTCACAATCACCTTAGATTGAAAGGCGCTTTCAAGAACTTGGTCACCATGCCTATTCAACATTTCCACATGTCTCTCGAGAGAGCCCATACGATCATGCACCCTAATAGTAGAGAGGTCTTTTGTCTCCAATGTTGTCATACTTCGAAGGAAGACTAATCAAGAACTTCTCACACACCGACTTATCGCTCAAAGTTTCACCCAAATTGTTTATTTGATTCAAAACCTCAATCACCTTAGAGAAATACTCTTAGAGTCTCTTTCTCCTTCATTTGCAAATTTTGAAACTCCATATTCAAGGTTAAGAGCTTTATCGTTCGAACTTTATCGGTGCCTTGAAACTCCTTTTGCAAAATCTCCCAAGCTTCCTTGGAGGTTTGTGCCCCGATTATTCTCGAAAAAAACTTGTTGGAGATACTTCCTTGACAAATAAAGAGCCCTTGCGTTTTTCTTTCTATTCTCCTTCTCGCCGGGATCCGAAAACGTAGCCTTCACAACATTTCCTTTCCCATCTTTCTTCTCTTTTATTTTCTCATTTATCACGTATCCATCTTCCACTATCTCCCATAAATCTTGTGAAATCAAAGGAGTCTTCATCTTAATACTCCAAAAATCATAACTCTCACTATCAAATACGGGTTGCCCACCTTGTGGTGCCCAAACACCCCTTGAGTAGCCATGCTACCCATCTCAATTTCAAACTCTATTTTCTTCACCTTCAATGGAAGAAACCCACTTCAAATCTCTCCACCCACAATCTCTGATACCATTTATGTAGACCTCAGCATCCAAACAAAGAAGAATTACTATTTTTTTATGTGGTCGAACAGTGGTGATAAGAGAGGGAGGCTTGCGGAAGCTTTTTTCTCCTTAAAACTCTGTGGCAGTTGTCTTTTTAATACAAAACCTAAACTAATGTGGGCCTAAGACAAAACTAAACCAAAACCTAAAAGCTCATCAACACAAGCCCAAAATAAAACATTAATTTCAACAGAGAGAAGGGGTTCGCTACAGACAATACTACTGAATCAGGTAAAGCCGTGCTGCTTTTCATTTTTCATATATGAAGATCTGACGTCTTTCTTTTTTGAAGTCTGATCAAGCTAATTTGTTAATGTCCCATTTTAGGCCAGTTTCTCAGATATCAGTTGCCTCAACTTGTATTGGAAATATGCTTTTATTCCATGCATCGTGGGCATCAAGTTCCTATTCTGAGAAGCAGCACTGTTCTTTTCCATAATTCTAGAGCAAAACGTTCTTCAAGAACCATTGCATCTGGAGTGCCTCAGGAACCCCAGGATAACAAGCGAATTCTCTTATTTCACCGGTGATTCATCGTCGATCAGTTCTGATTTCAAAACAGCCTGATGTGGAGCAAGAGGAAACAGTTTCGTCCGAGCCATGTGATACAGATCTTACATCAACTCCTTCTGAGCATAGGCATCAAGAATATCTTCTTTGACCAAATACAGCTTGAGTGTTCGATAAAAGCTAATGGGTGTAATAAGTTGATTTGTTCACTTGCCCTTTTCTGATAATAATCTGAATAAGTTTCTTGAAATATTAATTGGCAATTACTCTGAACTTCAAGAAACTTTAGTGCACTATTTGGCACTAAAACGCCTCGATGCAAAGCAGCTTGTGGAAAAACTCTCTTCAAACGGACTTCTAAATCTAGAGACCGTGAACCCACATGTTCTGTCAAGTCTTTCGGCGTGCATCCAAATGCTCCTTGGTTTGGGATCAGATTCATGGCGTAGTGAAAATATTCAGATGGCACACTTACTGTTCCTCCTAAAAGTTTGCCAGATCAAATGGTGGAACTCACTGTGACTAAAATGAAGAAAAGGGTGTCGTACAATAGAGATTTACTTTTGGGAGCACTTCAAGGCCAGCACCGAACTCATATCATGGTAGCTGCTGGCTAAGAGGCAACTGAAAATGATGCGATCCTAACCGGTCTCATTAATGCAGGGGCCTCCATTTTTCGCATCAACTGTGCGCATGGAGACCCTGAAATTTGGAGTAATATAATCAGAAAGGTGAAGAGGATCTCTCATATGCTAGAGAAACCCTGTAAGATTCTCATGCATCTAGCTGGGCCGAAGCTTCGAACAGGGAATTGCAAGATGGTCCTTGTGTGGTAAAAATCTCACCGAGAAGGAACTCGATTGGTGGTTTGTTAAGTCCAGCAAAAGTTTGGCTATCTCCATCTGAAGTAGGTCCGCCGCCTCCCCACCTATCGCCCGATGCAATTCTCTATGTTACGAGTAAAAACTTCTTCAAAAAGGTTGATATAGATGACACAGTGGGTTTCCGTGATGCCCGAGGTAAACATAGAAGTCTACGAATTACAAGCAAATATCCCGTTCATGTTGGTGTTGGCTTCATGGCTGAGTTCAGAGAGACTTCATATGTTGAGTCTGGCACGGAGTTATACATAAAGAAGTAGGGGAAAAAATCTTATGTTGGACACATGATCATTGTTCCCCCTGCAGAACGGTTCATTCGATTGAATGTTGGCGACTTGCTGACAATATCTCGAGATAGTTCGAACGAACATGGTAAATCGACCTGTTCAAACACTACTGCACAGAAGATATCTTGCAGAAAAGGTGTAATCAGATAGAGATTTCGCAAGCCGGCTCGCGAACTCGGTGAGCCAGATCGAGCTCGATGACCGATGGCTCGAGCCCTCGATTTCACCAAGTTGAACATTTAATCGAAGAAACGAATATCACTCGTGGAAATCTCGCTTCAGTCACACACAAATATTTCCCGCTCAGATGACACCAGTGAAGAAAATGGTACTTCGGTAGTTAAAACCAAGGTTGAAAAGAAAGGACTTGCACAGTGCCTGGAATATGAGCCTAAAGGAACTCTGAGGTATTTTTCTCAATTACAAAATGGAAAAATGCACTCATAAAAGAGGTAAAACTTCTTCCTTCCGCAAAAACTTCTGCAATCTTGTTTTCGCCTCTGCAGCAATAGGTATAATCCAGCCAAATTGATATCATCATCTTCGTCAGATACCTCTGAACCTACGAGTGGTAATCTCAGAAGAGCGCAGCTGTTAGAAGCACTGTGCAATTCCCAAACACGTGCTAGAGAGGTTGAAAATTAGCCCAAGCAGCTTGCGACGAAAAAGATCACATGATAAACCTCTTTTCCAACAAGTTTCTTGCCTCTTTGCTTATAGACAATGGCTTCGCTTATTGCAACCTGAGACATCTGCCTTACGCTCAAGTGCAACGGTCCTGCCAAATCTCTTACCACTCCAAAATTCTCAAATTGGCCTCGTACTAAAGGCAACACGACAAGGAAGAATCATCAAAAGGCAGGCTCGAAAAAGAACCATGGACAGCCTAAACGCCCTGTAAGAAAATGTGCTTGCTTCTGCTGTCGGTATGAGCCTTGTCGGTGCTGGATTTTTGGTTGGTTTGACTATTGGTTGGTTTTTCCCGGCTTTCTAAAAGCAAATATCTATCTCAATGTTGTTGTATATGATTTAGACCTGCTATTATACATGTATAAATGAAAAGGTCCAAGGTCTTTCAAGATTGTCTTTCACACAAATGTCTCAAGTATATGTATTTAATCCATGTCGCCGAGAGTTTGTCTGGGCTTTCGATACTATGTCCTTATTAGGCGTGTGTCTGTAAAATTGTGGTTAATGGCTTATTTTAAAGCGTCCTTTACGTTTCTTCTTTCTTCCTAAGCCCGCGAAATTTCTGCAGACCATATATACGAGGGCAATGGTGGTTTTTCTGCTCGTAATTCTTGAAACTAGTCAGTCAATGCCAAGGGGAGTTCTGCAAATTTAGAGTTGAATAAACATCTGCATAAATAAAATTCACAACCAAAACTCAAAACAGAAAATCGAAAATAAATTATCAATTTGCAGATTGGGAAAATCAATATTGCCTAGGAAATTTTTGAAAAGTAAAATGAGTTTGACAGTAGGAAAAAACTCCGTTTAATTCCAAAACACGGATTAATAACAAATTACAACTTTAGAAAATAGAGTTAATTGGTTGGAGTGAAATTACTGTAGAAATTAGAGTTTATGGATTAGAGTAAAAGCACTGTAGCAGCTGTAATATTGTGCGGAATTAATTGTCATCTTCATGTTGCGGGTTGGAGATGCTATTAGGAAAAACTTTTGAAGTTTACAATGGTGAAAATTTCAAATTGGTAAAACTCCGTGGACATCGATATGCATATGTGGCATAACTCATAAGCATATTGTTGTCCAATATGTTATCATACTGCCACGTCATTCACGAAATTGTCGCAATATATCCCGTAGTTGGAAATTTTGCAAAAAATTTTGGAAAGTTTCTAGTCGGAAGAAAAAATGTCCAATCATGCAATTTCCTTAATTCATGATTTCATAAGCAATTAACCTCGAGTCATTTATGATAATAATACCTACGTTGGCTTAAACATCAATGTTCATGACAAGACACAAGAAAAAACCAGGACTTTCACTCTCTGGTCCCTATTTAGGTTTTGATATTAAAGTTTGACCATATCTTCTCTGCCTCGAAAGTTGTGTTCAAATTTTCATATTTCATGTACGCCTAGTGTTGGGGTTGAGCGGTAACATTTAATTCTGGGTCAGCGATAGTTGTATTTGGACCCCCACGATAATTTATCGGGATATTAATTAAAGCCGAAATGACACCGAGGAAACACCAGGATTTACATGGTTCGGCCAATACAGCCTACCTCCACGAAGAGACAATAGTTTTTCTATATTTGAGAATATTACACCGTACAAAATAATGCTCTTGTTTAAACCCAAGCTCGAGACCCCTTACCCGACCCGGGTAATGTTTTTATAATCACTCTCAACTACTCAGTAAAAACTACACTCACTCTCACCTTTATCCACTCGGACAAGATTTCCCTTCTTTTTCTTTTTCTTTTTTCCTCTCATTTTTCTCTCTCTCTCACTCCACCTCTCTCTCTCTCTCTATCTCTCGTTGGTTTTTTGGGGGTGTTAAATACATTGAGCTATAGGCAATTAAGGAGAACTAAACGTCATTGCATAGCTCATTAGAGGACAAATCCAAATTGAACACCCATTGCTTTCTTTTCCATGTTGAAATGTCAATAATTCTCCCCCTTTTTCAACATCTGCGTCTTCTTTAGAGAGCACTCCAGCGAACCGAGAATGAGAGTAACCCGTTCGTAAATACTGCGAACATCCATTGGCCTTCCTTTCTAGCACCTACACATAATCCGAATCAAGGACTCCTATCCTACCCCACTTTATTCAATCAGCGGCCACTCTCATGTGCAGCTATGTTGAACTCGACCCGTCGATTCCTGAAAAGGGACTTCGATGCAACCCCTTCTCCAGCAAGATTTCCCTTCTTACCATTGTCTGCCTTTATACCACGAGCTTTCGTGAACCCATCGAAGTCTGAGTATTATATACCATACCCACGTCTAGACAATACAAACCTTTGCACTCTTCTCCCTTTGGTAGGATCATTTCCACCATATGTGATTTCCCAGACTCCCCCTGCTATGAAAACTCCATAGCCCTGGAATTTGACTATCTCAAGAATATTAAATTCTACGCAACTTTGAGACAACGTCACCACCCAAAATGCGTACCACTCCGTCAACTATTTTGATCTTCCTCGTTCCAACACACTGAACAACACAACGATATCCATTGGCCCATGGAGATAGAAAAAAAACCGTTCGCGTTTCTCGAAACGCATCAAAGTATTCTCTTGGAGCAAATCCGAACTTAATATCCTTTTTCTTGAGAACGAGCATCATCATTAGAAACTGTGAGGTCTCCAAGATGAACCATGTGCTACCCGCATGTGGAATTTCCTTGCCACCTGTCCTTCCTCCAAATCGGACCGTTTCTACCGATGTGTCCCGACTAATCACACTTGTAGCAACACATGCCCTTCCCGCCACCTCGATTGCTGCTGTTGTCCCCAATTCCCCTGGTGATCACCTTCCTCTATGATTCACTCTGCGAGTAGCCACATCCGGCTATAACCAAAATTTGATCGCCTTCTCTTTTCTTGCTTATGTACCGTCTCGTACCGGATGGTTGCGAGGTAACAAGCAACAGGGCCTTACTTCTTCCTTTCCGACACATCATGACCCCAAATCTTTCGTCATTTACTCCAACTTTTCCTCGTCTTCCATCAAAACTTATTCCCCAGCCTTGACAAATGAGCACATCCTTCACTCTTTTCTGCTACAGAGTCAAACCTCCCGTACTAGCACACTATCGCACTTTGCTGTCATTCGTCGCTATTATCCTTGCAGAGATTCAACAGCCCAGCCGAAATAGTACTGATCAGATAATTCCCAGGAAAGGCTAGCGACCTGTCTAACAGCACTATTGCCATAACTCGCCAAAACTCCACCGCCGCACAGGCTCCGCCCGACATCGAGCATCCTATCAACGATAACCATCTTGTACTATTATTTCTTCAGCACAAGACATCACCTCATTGAATCTAGCTCTGACACTGGCTCCCCCCGATCGTTGATCATTTCTGATATCTTTTCTTATGTGGAAGTTCAGACACACCTGCAACCACAAAGCATACTCAGAATACCAGCAGGATTTGGCTTTGATGCCACTTGGGTTGAGCGGTAATATTTTATGGGCCAGCTGTTGTTGTATTTGGATCTCACGATAATTTATCGGGATATTAACTAAAGCCGAAGTGACACCGAGAAAATACCGAGATTTTTACGTAGTTCAGCCAATACCGCCTACCTCCACGGAGAGACAATAGTTTTACTATATTTGAGAATATTACACCGTACAAAATAACCCTCTTGTTTAAACCCAAACTCGAGACCCCTTATCCGACCCGGGTAATGTTTTTATACTTACTCTCAACTACCTAGTAAAAACTACACCCACTCTCACCCTTATCCACCCGGACAAGATTATCCTTCTTTTTCTTTCTCTTTTTCCTCTTATCTCTCTCTCTCTCTCTCTCTCTCTCTCTCTCTCTCTCTCTCTCTCTCTCTCTCTCTCTCTCTCTTGGTTTTTGGGATGTTAAATACATTGAGCTAGGTAGCCTATTTGTAGGCAATTAAGGAGAACAAAACGTCATTGCATAGCTCATTGGAGGAAAAATCCGAATTGAACATCTATTGCTTTCTTTTCCATGTTGAAAAGTCAACAGCTAGACCTTGTAATCATTGGAAGTGATAATAAATTATAAATGCTTGCATTATAATAATATCGGGTAAAGTTTGATCATCGTTTTGTTGAAATTCAAAATTATACTCCCGGAAGTCGTTTTACATATCTAATTTTGTTTCTAATTAGAAGTTGTTTTACGGATTTCAATACAGATATTTACCATATTTCCAATTTTACGCTTCCAAATAAATGAAAAGTAAGTATATTAAATAGGCTTAAGCAATTAATTAGGGGCTCTATTAGACATTTTTTCTGTTTCTATAAGACATTTTATTCTATTTCTTAATATAAGTAAGAAATCCTTAAACGATTTTCTAAATAAAATCCGAGGGAGTATTTGACTAGATTTTACCCAATCCAGAAAAATGGAACTCAAATTTAATATTTGTAGCCAACTAAGCATTTATCCACTTATTCATGACAAGTATATAATGGGTACTAAATAATGTATTCTAGGCCGTTATATGTAATTAAAAAATAACTGAAATATTGGATACATAGACCTTCCTCAATGCTAAACCCAAAAAGTTAGGTTTTTTGTGTGCCACGTCAGCGCACCTCAAAAGTAAAAAACTTCTACCTCCAAAACAAAATTTCTCCCTAATCACAAAACCCAAAAAGTAGGTTTTTTGGAGACCCTCTTTAATTTCACTTAATTTTATTTAATAATCAATTTTATTTATCTAATTTTCGAAATAATTTATAATAATTATATTTCATATTATTTAATTTATATTTAATATAAAATTCGTTACATAATAAAAAATATTATTTTTTTATTTGAAATATAAAAGAAACAAACATTTTTGACACATTAAAATTTTTATTCGTAAAAAATAAAAAAAAATAAAATATTAATAAACAAATACTAATATAGGATAAAGTCTTAAAAAACCATCACATCACATAATGTATTACTTACATATTAATTTTATTTCCAATATCTATTTTCTCACATTCTCTTATAAATATATATTAAAAGCTGACACGCACACCCAAAAATTCAGCTTTATTCTACTAAACCTCTAAAAAAAACCAGCAACACCTCACAATGCAAAAAACTTCTATTTTACAGGTTTTTTCTCTCTCCAACTCTTCAAATAACCTATCATTGATGAAGGTCTAAAACTAATTATGCAATAGTAAGGTCTAAAACTAATTATGCAATAGTTATAATCATAATTATATCCAAATACGTGGTTCATCCCCCATTTTTTGTGTATTTAATGCCACCATCTTAATTAGTGTACTATCTACTAATTATATATTGTAACTCTCATAATCGTGAACACCTAAGTCCATTTTTCTATGTACATTGATTGATGCATGCAGTACATATTACATCCTCATGCATATTGTACTACTATTGGCACCCCTAATAAATGAAAAATGCTATTTAACCCCTAATAAATGACATAATTTCCTTTGAAGTTAGTGAATTTATTTTCTCTTGACTAATTTATATTACATGCACATTGATTTCAGCATTCAATATTCCTTGCTTAATTATTTATTGTTTATTTAATTATAATTATAGATTACACATGTATGAACAATAAGTATACTTTAATCCAACGTTTTAATATATCATTAATCTCCAAGTTACAATTATACATCGGTCATTTTCATCTCCCTGACTAAATAGGTAAAAAGAATACATATTTGATTCCATGACTTACAATTTTATAGCTAACGGAACACATTTAACATATTAATTTATTTTAATAAAATTTTTCTATAATATAACTATTTCTGCATATGCCTTTTTGTCTACAATATAAACAAGAAATTACATGACAATATAAAATAAAATAAATAAGTATAGAGTTAATATGATAGAAAAATTTAATATTACAGAATTTATCTTTTGTATATGTTTTTATATTTTGCGTAAGGGATACATGTTTATCATATTTGTTAATAGATTTTATGTTAGTTGAGAATCTTTAGATCGTTATATTGAAAATGATTTAGTTTACTTAGTTAAAGGTAATAAATAATTAAGGGAAAAACCATTATACTCGAAATACGTTGTCATATTTATATTTTGTTTCAAAAATTAAAATACAAGTAAATATTATGGAAGTGGAGACTTGCTATTGCCGTTAGTTATTTTTAATTTATGTATTCTGTTATGTGGGACAAAAATAATTAAAAAGAGCTGGTCAACTTTGAAAATTGAACTATTTAATATGATTTACATAATAAAGAGGGGTGTAAATAGAAAATAAGGGGGTGTGAATAGAATTTCCATAATATACATGCAAATATCTACACACGCCATCTAATTCATCCTATTTTACCGTACTTAAACAAAATTGAAGATTCATCTCTTAAAACATACTCACCTATTTTTACAATGGTTTCATGGGAGATTGCCTTGAAGTTGGAGAATCAGAATCGTCTTGAGAGCTTCTTCTTTGATGAGCCTTCACCGTTTGGGTATTTTTCTCTTATATTATATCTTTATATTTTCCTTTTGTGTGTGTGCGTGCGTGTATATATACGTAACAAAGCTTTTTTTAGGGTTTCTTTACGACAAAAATCTGTCTTTCTTGCAGAACATGGGAACAACAGTATGGACTAACTGACTGTAGTGGCTTCGGCATGTCTGATTTCTTCGATTTCGAGCCACTCTCTTTAGCAAATCACTATCCGAGCACTTTCCCAGTTGAACTAAATATGGCTTTGAAGAGATTTCTGGCGATTTTGGGCTACGGGACTTCGACTCGCCACAACTACAGCTAAAAGATCCTAATAACGTTGTCATGAACAATAATCTGGTAACCCACGATCAGCAAGAAAACGATAACTTCTGCGATATTTCAACCTACGATTTTTCTGGGATCGAAATTCGCTCGGCTGAGAATAAGAAGTTTGCCGATGTTTCGTGAAATAATGGGAGGTTCAATATGCCGTCAGCTTTGCAGTACAAAGAGATTCGGAAGTATTTCGATGTCCCAATAACGAAGGCTGCAAAAGAATTGAACGTGGGACTGACTGTACTGAAGAAGGTATGAAGGGAATTGAATATCACTCGATGGCCTCATCGAAAATTCAAGAGTTTGAAGTCACTCATAGACAATGTTAAGGTACGCATACGATTACAAACACTTCATTCGTGGGAATTAGAAGTGAAAGATTCTTACTTTATATCTTGATTATAGGATTTGGGAATGGCGGGCGAGGTAGAGATGCTGGAGGAACACAAAAGATTGCTTGAGAAGGTGCCAGAAATGGAGTTGGTGCCAGAAATGGAGTTGACGGAGAGGACTAAGAAGCTGAGGAAAGCATGCTTTATGGCCAACTATAAGAAGAGAAGATCCATGCAATTTGCTGCCGCTTCTTCTTCTGCTAATAACCTATAGTTAATAGTTTAGTTCTTCGGCAGTCTTTTTTATTTAGATTAGAGGATAACTTGTTGTTCTAGTTTGAAGAACTATTGCCTGATGCATTGCATGTGCTGCAGTCTTCTTTTAAGGAGAGTTTTATCCTTGGATCTAAGTTTTCCATTTCTAGAATTATTGTTAGTCTTATTTGATTTTGATGTCTCATGTTTTTAGTATTTTAGTTGGTTGTTAAAATGATTTCATCTTGATTACAATTATATTAGTACCTCTTGCACGCCCGATGTGTTCTAATAACTTGTGCCCCCGATGTGTGTGACTATATAATTATATAATACTAACTTATATTTTAAGTTATTTTTTGTAGTTAAAATTATAATAGCTTAAGTTTAATTTTATTATTTATAAGTATATAAAAAATTAATGTTAGAAAATACAATTGGAAGAATTTTAATATAAGGTTAAAATCATAATTTTGATAACCGTCATACCAATTAATTGTGAGAGTAATTACTATATGTTAACTCCCCTTGATAAAGTGGTCTTCCTTAATAAATTATAGATATTTCCAAAAATAAATAAATAAATTTCGAAACTTAGAATTGTAGGGTTTTATCTATATATATATGCATGTCTACGTGAGTGAAGTTGTAAGAGAAGAAGAAATAAAGAAAAGAGCTGGCAAATTATATTCTCTTAAAAAATTCTCAGCCTCAATCGTCCTCACACACAATAATAGTTTGTATCAGAGAACATAAAACTCTCGTTCTTCCTCACATACACATATAACATAACAAAATGGTGTCAGAGCCAATGGTGCCGCCAACACCGATGGAGCAAGAGCTAGAGCCGATGATGTCGCCAGAGCCAACATAGCCGATGGTGCCGTTTGGTGTGGAGGTGGATATTAGATGTCCATATCTTAATCCCGCAGCTCACGGAGAGTAACTACGCAAGGTGGAGCGTCGAAATGAAAGCTTTGCTTGAAGAGCAAGGTTTGTGGGAAAACGTCGAAGACGGACATACCCGACCTGATAAGAAAGGGTATACAAGATCGCAATCGAAGACTTGGCAAGCTCCATTCACGTAAAATAATTTTGCGCTCCTCGCCATCTACTATATAAGACGTACAAAGACGACGTACAAAGACGCTGCCCAAGTGGAGCAAGTTCAGTCGCAAAATATCTTGGGCGAACTTGAGACGACGAAAGAAGACGACGTTATCAAGATTCCAAAGAACGAGGAGATGATAGAAGACGACGGTGAAGCCAAGGAAAAGGAGAAAAAATCTCCACAGGCGGAAGAGGTCATGAAAGAAGAAGAGGAAAAGGCTGAAGCAGCCATTGAAGTGATAAAAGAAAATATCACTCATGAAGTATCCACCACCACTCAACCAACAGAACCTTCCTACGAGGAGGAGCCCTCAAAGCTGGAGAAAGAGGAGGCGGTTGAAGAGATGCCGCCCCGACAACCACCTGAAAAAGTTGATGAAGTCGACGCAAAGGCATCGGAAAATGCCGATGAGATGAAAAGCAAGGGCGACGACGCCATGCATGCATCGTCGGAAAAGGCTAAGAAAATACCTACAAGGTGAGCATAAAATCTATAGACATACGAGATGCTGTCAAAGAAAGGTGATTATGCCAACAAAGAGACGAGAGAGAAGCTGAGGCCCATCAGGCTGAAGAAGCCATGCGAAGAGAGAACTAGGAGCGCGGCATGAAAGAGACGACCGGCGCAGCCAGGACGGAGGCCATGCGACATGCTGTCGGTAAAGTCACGACACAGAAGACTGGAGAACCTACGGAGGTCAGTAGAATGCGTTGACAAAGAAAAACTACGCGCGAAAAACAAGAAGGCGAAGGAATGGATCGTCGCGAGAAACACCCTCGAGACTTATATGAACAACTTGAGGAAACGAATTAATGAAAGGAATAAGCTCGTCGATAAATTGGATTCGGACGAGAAGGATGAGGTCAAGAAGACGACCAAGGAGGTGCCCAAGCAGATGGGCGATAAGCAAAATATGAAGGAAAAAGATATCGACGAAAGTCGCAGAGAAGTCGTGGAAGAGGTCACGAATAAGATAGATGAGCTCATGACCAACGAGGTGACTAACGTAACCGCGAAGGAGACCTTTAAGATGCTGACGGAGGCCAAGCCATCGGAGGCGAAAGATCTGGTCGCCATAACGAAGAATCTTGAGTACGACAAAACCAGCAGAAAAACCACAAAGGAGGGACCTGTTATCAAGCGTGAAGAAGCCGACACTGATTTTCAACGACGAGGTGACGAGCTTGAAGGACTACGTCACATGGATGAATAAAAAATACGAGGACATTTATTACATCGCCGAAGAACCGAACCGAAGGGCAAAGGTGGTCCAAGAAGAAATATAGTGGTAGACTCTCTGTGCTGCAGTACAACCAAAGGAAGGTGTCAGACGAACATCGGAAAAGTGCTAGGACTAAGGAAGAACGGGTTCACAGAAATGCCTGGTTTGAGAAGCACATTCTGAGCATTAACGCAAAATGCTCGAAGACGTTTGTTGACGGCAAGTGGCGAGCCGCAACATATGACAGACGAAAAAGAGTTAAATTTAAGGAAGGTTAAAAGACCAAAAGAAGATTAAGCTTAAGGGAAAAATTTGTTAGATAAGCTCAATCAAGAAGAAGAAAATCAAATAAAAAATAATAATAAAAAAATCAAGAAGTTAGGCATGAAATATTTGAACAATCTTGGGGAAGAAAAATGAGAAGAAAACGAAAATATGGACTGCACAAGTCATAGATATAGCAGAAAGAATTGATATATGCATGATTTGGACTAGATTGTGTAATATTAAGTCAATAGTTTTTCTTTTCTTTATCATGTGTAATTTATATTTATATATATGCATGTCTACCTGGATGAAGTTGTAAGAGAAGAAATAAAGAAAAGACAAATTATGTTCTCTTCAGAAATTCTCAGCCTCAATCGTCCTCACACGCAATAATAATTTATAGCACAGAGCTGGGCGTTAGGTTCACCGAAGCAAGTGATGATAATGGGTCCAATGCGGATCACAAAAATGGGTTCGGGCCTGAACCGAGTGAGAAGAGCTAGGGCGGATCAAACTTGGGTCCGAAATTTCCCACCCCAAAGCAGATATGCAGAGGCCTCGACAGGTTCGCGATTGGGCAGGAGAGAGCGCTTTGCTTTATTGGCTATCTTGATGCCATTGTTGTCTTTTATTTTTTGGTAACCGGGGAAAGCCGATGGTGAAACCCCGGGGCCGACCCACTACCTGCTAAACAGGCCGACCAGGTCAATCGCACATGTTTGGGCCCATGTGGACAGACTTAGAAAAATGTCACAGCAATAAGAATAAAGGTTGCCCCGAGGCTCAGCGTTAGGTTCACCGAAGCAAGTGATGGTAATGGGTTCGAATGAGGTTCGAACCCAGGAGCTCTCCAACATGACCCTAAGCATCTCCCCTCAGCCAGTAGGACTAAGGGTTCATTGGCTGATGCCATTGTTGTTTCAGATTGAAGATCTTTACTCTTTTTTTCTCAGGTTCTTTCTGTTGCAGTTTACAATCATTACAAGAGAATATATGGCGACTCTTCCCTAAGGTGATTATACTATAACGGCTTTACTTTGCAAACAACTAAACAGATTTCAAAGTCGTTTAGCACTCACTGAGACTGACCATTATATGTGAGTAATGGTGATACTTTGGAAGCTTATAGGTATACAGGTAAGGTAGTTCAGACAAGGAGAAGCATGAAAGCTCCAGTGGAAGTTGAGAAGTAACATTCCTCTTATGAGCCCCACTGGATCAGGTACATAGTTTTTAAAGGCGCGCAGTAGAAGCACTCGCCTCAATTATCGCGGCACAATGTGAATTCCGTAAATAATATATATGTATATATATATCAAAGTAACATATGTGCAATTATTTGGGAAAAAAAAAACATATGTGAAATTATATTGTACTTAACAAAAGGAGTTTAATAAAAAAATATCATAATTCATGATAAAATAAATGATGCAAGTTTTGAATATGACATATTATTTACATGGTGATTGTACTTAGAATTTATGATGGCTTCAAAATATATAAATTATGAGTTTAATTGCAAGATATTTGTAAATTCGGCATAATATGATATTGAAAAAAGTTGTTAATGAATAAGATTAAATTATTTAACTTAACCAATCGATATCAAGTTTATTTTAACTGTGTTTTAATTTAAATAGAACAAAACTAAAATACCAAAACTGAATATCTATCAATTTCAAAAGTTTGTGTCTAACGAGTTATATTTCTAATTTCATCTAATAACCAAAACTACATCAAATTGCTTGTAAAAAGAGGTTTCCTAGGTCTTGGAGCTTGTAGGGTTAGCAATTTGATTATTCTATATCTAGGACTCTGATCTTTTTTAAATATAAGTAACTTTTTTTTCATATTTTTAAGTATATTAAAAGATAACATGAAAACAAGACATTAAAATCGATTAGACTTTAAAAAAAAAAAAAACAATTAGACCACTACAATATTATTATATTTTACTAATATTCATTTGAAAAGCCCAAGCCCATTAAATTAGGATTTCATCATCTTCCTCAAGTCAGCACCTCACGCACGTCCATCCATCCATTCTCTCCATTCAGCTGTCCGGCCGAGATATCTGCCGTGAAGCCAATGTATCGGCTGCTCCGGCCCGACCCAACCGAGATCTCACTGATCCGGCGCAGAAGCCAGCGATTTCGACCCGAACTGCCCCAATTGTGGACAGTGGTTGTGAGGCGAGAGAGGCGCACGCCTCAGTCGACGTCGCCTCGGTACGAGGCGCTCGCCTGAGGCGCACCTCGGTGAAACGAGGTGAGGCAGGGCGAGTTGAGATTGCCCATGTTATTACATGAAACTCTGATTCTTGCCAAACGTTTTGTACCGAGAATCTTCAGCTTAGATATATCCAAAAATCTTGGATGCTGATGCCAACATTTTAGGCTGCGGACTATTACGTGGAAGCTGCGCAGCAAGGCATAATTTACATCGACGAAGTTGAGAAAATCACCAAAAAGGTGTTTAATGAGCTCAAAGATGACTTAGAACACTACCGTTAAATCTGAAGTGCGAAGTGTTAAAAAGTCATATTTTTATTGCGAGTACTTACAGGCCGAGAGCCTCAATATCAGCAGGGATGTGTCGGGCGAAGGCGTTCAGCAAGCACTGTTGAAAATGCTTGAAGGGACTGTAAGAGCTTCGCTTTATATATTGTAATCAGAACAGAAGATCCAATCATAAATTTGAGAGATTGAGCCATTGATAAATCATATTCGAAGCGTCCTCTTTGATTCCTTAGTGGTCAATGTTCCGCAGAAGAGCGCACGCAATCAAGCAAGAGGCGAAATGATTAGGGTAGCATTCTATTCAACTCATCAGAAGATTGAATGAGATGTTCTTCGATTAATTACATTCTCCTTTCTTTCTTTGCAGATCGATACGAAGGACATACTCTTCATCTGCTGGTGCTTTCGTCGACTTGGAAAAGACAATCTCCGACAGGTCGTCATAAACCTAAGTAGCAACTCATCTTTTTTCTAACACGGAGATCTTAAAACTCTGTATTTTTTCAGGCGCCACGACTCTTCCATAGGCTTCCGTGCTCCCATGTGCAAATATGAGGGTCGGGGGAAGCATTATAGACGCTTCAGTAACATCTTCCTTACTCGAAACAGTAAGCTCAATTTGATTCTTTCTTCACGTCAATTATTTTTTCGGCCTTCTTTTTACGAACAATTCTCAGGTCGATAGCAGCGATCTGATCACTTACGGATTAATCGTAGAATTCGTTGGACGGTTCCCAGTGCTCGTTAGCCTGGCAGCGCTCACCGAAGAACAGGTTGTGAGGGTTTTGACTGAGCCGAAGAATGCACTAGGGAAGCAATACAAAAAGCTCTTCCAAATGAATGGAGTTAGTTTTTTCTTTTTCTTACCCACAACTCATGTTTTCTAACATCAGAATTTGAAGTTTGAAGCTTTTATGTCTTCTCAGGTGACTCTTTTGTTCACGGACGATGCATTAAGGTTGATCGCTAGTAAGACTATGGCGAAAAGCACAGGCGCCAGAGGTTTGAGGTCCATGCTAGAGAATATTCTAACGGATGCTATGTACGAGGTTTGTTTACCAAAATCCCATTGATTCAATAGTGAACTTAAGACACTATTTCGTTAGGATTTTGCTTTTCCATCACTGATTCCCGACGTTAGAAATGGGAATGAAATAATCTACGCAGTCGTAGTCGATAAGGATTTTGTGGGTCCCGAGAACGGGAGGCTCGGGGTCGGGCATGGGGTGAAAATCCTCTATGGCAAGGGTAATAACGGTGTAATAATTTGTTTATTGCTGCAGATATCTACTGAGGAAGTAGAAGGAGAAGCCGACGTAGAACAAGACGATCTTCCTGTTTTTGCGTGGCAATATTTTCTCTGAAGTATATCATAGATCAAGAACTTTCATGGCATACATGTTAGAAGCACAGTTAGTTGAAGACCTGTTGTTTGTCTCTGTATGCAGTAGATATTATTACACGTTTACGAGGTTTGAATATAAAATAAATATACGATAAGTTTGGGATTCCTTTTGTATTTTTCCCGAAAAGACCGCTTCTTTTTTTTCCTCCTTCCAGAATATTCACCGTTGGGATATAAAATCCCGACAAAATCTAGGTTAAACCCTAGAGAAATCGACCAGGATTTTGAATATATATGTCATATTGCTCTGCGGAAGCCCAAAAGTTGTTGACGATGGCGATTCTCTCCGATTACGAAGAAGAAGATCGCGTGACTCTTACGAAGAATAAGATCGCGTGACTCCGTCGTCGTCGTCGTCGAAGAAGCAATTCAGTGCTACACTCGATCCATCGAATCCGTTGGGGTTTTTGGAGGAAGCTTTTGAATTTGTTGCTAAAGAGAGGGATATGTTCAAGAGCGATTCTCTGGTGAACGATGTCAGTGCTGTTGTGAGGATGGTGAAGGATAGAGTGGAAAAGCTGGACAAGAAGAAAGTAAAGGCTAATGGTGAGGCGGCGCAGGTTAAGAAAGAAGCGCCGCAAGTAAGGAAGGATGTGCCTACGGCTAAGAAGGAGGAGCTGAAGTTGAACGAGGAGAAGCACGAGAAAAAATTGGTGGAAGAAGCCGACAATGGGAAAAGAGGTTCCTTTTTCTTTGTTCTCTACTTATTACTTGGTTGATACATACTAATTTGTTTGATGCTACTATCTCTGGCGTTTGTGAGTTGCTAGTGGAAGCGCAGCTATGGCAAACACTTCTCCTGAAAGAAAGGAACGATTGGGTGGAAGATGCTGTTCTTTTGAGTACTAATTCCTTGTTTGTGTGTGCAGCTCCTAACAAAGGCAATGGCTTGGATATGGAGAACAATTCTTGGGGCCAATCTTTGCAAGAAGTTAATGTTACAGTCCCCTTTCCTCCTGGTACAAAATCAAGATCCATTGCATGTGAAATTAAAAAGAACCATATTAAAGTTGGGCTCAAGGGTCAGCCTCCAGTTATTGATGTAAGTCTATCCTCACCGTATGTGTCGATGTTGAATGTATGATCTTGGCTGGTCGTTCATATGCTTTCATATACTTGCAGGGTGACCTTTTCCATCCTGTTAAAGTTGATGACTGCTTTTGGAGGTTAGGTACATGTCTATAACCACAGAATTAGCATCATCTGCTGTTAACCAGTCGTTCTAATGATTTCCCCCTATATAATTATGGTTTCAGAGGACCAAAAATCAATCTCAATTCTCCTAACAAAGCACAATCAGATGGAATGGTGGAAGTACTTAGTGAAGTGTGAGCCAGAGATCGAAACTCAAAAGGTGGAACCTGAGAACATTAAATTGTCTGATCTTGATCCCGAGACACATCCACAGTCGAGAAAATGATGGTATATACTCTGCACGTGAAGTTTCATCTTTGTAGTGGCCTTCTATTTCATTTATGGTTGATTTTTCTAACTCTTACCTTTCTTCTTCAGTTTGACCAGAGACAGAAGCAGATGGGACTCCCCACAAGTGACGAGATGCAGAAGAATGATATACTGAAGAAGTTTATGGCTGAGGTAAACATAAAATAACCGATCAGTCTTACCCTATCCTATCCTTTTCTGCTATTAATCAGCGTGCCTTTAATCGTTTGTTCTTGTCTTGTTTGTATGTACTGCAGCATCCCGAAATGGACTTCAAGTTTAATTTTACACGTGGTCTGCTAAATTTAGTAGATCTACATATATTATGAAGTAATTGGCTTGTCGGATGTTTTAATCTATTGGTTTGTGGTTGAACAACTTAATGTCCTTATCAACTTTCTTTTGCATGTCCCAATTCGAAAACCAGATCAAAATTTGCTTATCATTGTGGTTCCATGAGATTCCACAAGTAGCTAATGACCATTAAGACACATAAGAAGATCCCCCATTTCAAACGTTGATGCGTACATAGGATGATGTCTCAATCTACCCATTCGAAAAAGAAAACCTGCGGTTACATCTTTATTTGTATTTTATTTCAATATGGTACCATCGAAATCATCAAACGTAGTTGTCCTTCTGATTTCAGTTCATGGTGTTTCATGTGTTGGTATGTTTGTCTATAATTAAAGAAAAAGACGGGTCAAAAATCATTCTTTTTTATTTTTTATTAATTTGTTTTTCTCAGATCCAGCCAACTAGCGTCCCCGTCATAGTTCGAAGAGTATCGCAGGGAACAGCTGTGGGTACAGTGACGTAGCAGTGAAGGCTATTGAAGAATTGGCTCGGTTTATTACAGGTTAAGTCCAGTCCGTCTTCTGGGATCAGATTTATGTCTACAAAAATCATCCGATTTTTGCAATAAGCTGTGTATTATCTTGCGTTGGAAAGTTCGATTTTTTAAATTCCAACCCGACCTGGCTGCGAAGAGCGCGAAATAGTCCCAACCCGCCTCTCCGGGCAGATTTTGCATGTTGTTGATGTGATTTGATGTCATGGGAGTTTGGATTGTACCCAGAAAATTTCTTGCTTTTTTTTATCTGTAGAGTTGCAATTATGATTATTTCTGGTACCTTTTGAACACACCATTTCCAGGAATAATAACAGAACCAGCTCTTAAAAGATTTCAAAATCAGCCAAGAACACAATAAAACAAGAATTGTAAAACTCGGTATGGTCTTGGCGGAGAAATGGGGGGAAGAAAACTCGGTGGGTGTTTTTGTAAGAAAATCCCAATCATCTTAAAGATATGTTTTCGAGTCACAGCAAGCAAATGGCAACCATTCGAAGTATTGTGTGATCTATAGACGTGTATATTACTCTAATCAATCCACGTCTAATGTTTTTATGTGAGCCAACGCATCCAAATTTCGTCCCACCTAGTTATTAGACATGTGAACTATCCAATAAATAAATTATTGTGGTGTAGAAGTTAAAGTTGTGGGTTAACTTGAGGAGTTTGGGTACGAATCAATCCAATATCCTAAATTTATATTTTATAATAAACTTATTAGTCGCTATTTTATTTTTATTTTAATTTGATCCCAACCCATAGAATACTTGACAAAGTTGGCATACGATTAATTTATAAAAACCCATGCAATTTCCTTTTATTTCATTTTACGCCTTAATTTATATAATTATAATCTCAAGAAAGTTCATAAAAACATGTATATTTTCTTTTGATTCATATGTAAAATATATATTATATTTAAGATACCGGTTTAGTCCGGTTTGATTTCGGTATTTTACCAGTTAAACTAATAAACCTTAAACCACTAAAATTTTCGATCCGGTTCGAAAACCCGGTTTTAGAACATTGGACCATATATTAAATGCAATAACGGTTACACGGCGTCGCTCGTTAGGTTGATCATTCACACAAGTCTCTCTCAAATAGAAACCTCATTTAAGTTCTCTTCTTGAACCCTGTAATAAAAAAAACTCTTCCTTTTACTCTTCAAGGTGTGCTTGTATGTGTGTTCATTAGTCCTCTTTCTTGCCCTATCATGGCAATCTACGTTGTTTTTAGCATGTTTTTCTTTATTCCTTATAGAGGGATATTATATTAATGGCATCTTTTTTCTATTATTATAGGAAATTCAAATAGCTATGGAGATGATGGGATTGGAGAGGCTGGTCAGTAGCTTGAAGTCAAAGCTGAAGAGGAGTATGAAGAAGCCATTATTTTACGACAAGATAGAGAAGAGCGAAAGCATGAGAAATCAGAAGCAGAAAGGCTCGTAAGCTCGTCGAACACAATCTCAAGTTTGCTGATTCTCCAAAAACCAGCAGAAGCTATGCCTTCTAGTTCTGAAGCGAAGCAAAAAATTATTTCCTTTGTTTCGTTTACAGTTAGTTCATGCGTAGAATTAAAAATAAATAAAAAAACAGGAAAAGAAAAGAATAAACTGTTATTACAGTTATTACTGTATTGAAATCATTCGGAAGGATGATAAATGCCTAGCCTTAGCTTTCTTTGTTGAAGTAGTAATTAAGAAGGTTAATTAGAAACATAATGTCTTCACGCTATTTACTATCATCACGAAGGATTGTAATGTAGATTACTGATTACTTTACTAGTATATATTATATATATGCATATATATAATTAAATGGTAAGCTAACATTCCACAAGCAAAGTAGCATACAACACAATCTTCACCACCACCCCCACAGAGTCGCAAGTGACAGCTCAAAAACAGATTGGGACATTCATCTTTCTTAGAAGAAATCCCTTTCAAATGCACAAACCGATTGAACGAAAAAGAAAGAACTCATTTTTAAAACTAGCGGTTGTGATAGTAGTAAAGCATTTGCAGATCCTTACAGTAAGTACAAGTCCAGGGCAACAATGGAGGATCGAGGCAATAAGTATGAACGCATCGAACGCTGCAGAAATTGCACCTAACGAGGAGATCCTCGGGCTCTCGGCTGTAGCATCTAAAACAAACTTGCTCTGCTCTCTGCAACCACGAAAACGACGTACTAAGGAAAATAAAAAGATTAAACCGTAAAAACTGAGATAATGTAACGATGTAAGAATAAGATGAGTGTTCAGTTCACTGACGGTGGTGGGAGGCTCGTGGTTTTCGTCGGGCACAACGTACAGATCAGTCTTCGAACCGTTGAAGGCGATGGTTTGGGAATATATCTTCTGGTCCGAAGATGCGGCATCTTCGAACTTCGTGATGCACATGAAAGTGGCTTTGCACAATGGGCACGTCGATGGCTTCTTTCTAGAAGCCTACGAAACATAATAACGTGAGAGAAGCAAAGCAATATATCATTATAAAGTTACGGAATTTGTACGACATACCATGTGATCTGCCCAGTTCTGTATGCAAGAGAAGCAAAACCTATGGCCACACTGCAGTACTCCCCTCGTAGAACTATAGTCCGTCCAGCATATTACGCATGACAGGTCATTTGATGATGTTTGTTTATTACGTAGTTCATCGTCGGTTGGATCCTGGGGCACAGCTTCGGGCGGCTCTGACGAAGGTGATGAGGGAGATTGACCGATGTGAACTTCACCGCTCTGTTTTTTGTCTTCAGTGTTCTCAATCTCTTCAACTTGTAAAGCATCTTGGTTGCTACTAAGGCGTTTGCTCATAAAGCGTCTGATATCATGTTTCGTCCTAGGAATTGGAAGATGAGTCTGATTAGTAGTCTCGGATAACACTTCCACGTCATCAGTTTCTTCGTTGGAATATGAAACTGATGGAAAATCATTTTGGCCTCCATGTTTCTTAATTAGTCGGCGAGATCTTGGCTGAGTTTCTGAAGGATTGGAGTTCCTCTTTCTCGGTCTGTCATGTGCCAGCCGCGAAGAGCTTGGTTCGTCAGGCTATTTAGTGAACATGAAGGGAAATGAAAATAAGAATTTTCAATAGCATGTGAAAGGTTGATCCTATTGATGTATAAGAGGGCAAGAATTATAAAAAGTGAAACGAAACTGGGATAGCCATCTTGAGCTAGTTATAATCACTGAAAATACAACTCAGGAAACATCTACAACAAATAAATCAACTAAAATGCAGCTTGGTTTTTAGCTTTACAGATATGTCATATGGTTGGTAGGGACTTTCATTTTCGCCATAAATACAATTAGTTGGCAATTGTGAAGTTAAGAAAATGAACTAAGTATTTTATTGATAACATGTTCAAGGGAGCACTTGCAAGTTTATTATCATGATGGCAATGACCTAAAGTTAGAAACTCCCATTACCTCCAGGATTCTTAACCTGGATAGATCATTGTGGCTAGATCTACTGCAAAAAGCAAGATCTTTCCCCATGTTTCTTTTGATTGGTTTTCTACGTAAACCGTAAGAACGACTAGTCTTCTGCCTCTTTTACCAAGAAAAAGAAACTGCTAAGCCGCAAAATTACTCAATGATCCGAAAACAGGAATGTAAACTCAAGAAAATAGCAGGACCATTAGAAGGTTGGAACATAAGAAATAAACAACAGAAAATAACAGCTAAAACTTCTACGAAGTTCGAAGGGCAGCGACGACTATGCAGCAGCATCAGGATTATAAGTCATTAGATAATCAAATAACTCGTTCTAACAAAAAAAAAAAGATAAGATTAACATTTTCCTACTCCAGCAGAATTATACTTGGAACATATGCCTGTCTCCTGGTCTAGGAAAAGAAATATTAAGTAAAAAAGTTGCTAAGTATGTTCATACATAATATATATATCTATATATGTATTTATCTATTTATATATACTACCTACACATTTCAGCACACATACGGAGAGCAGATGGAGTCATTCCAACTCAATCATTACACTGCAAACTGAATTTAAACAGGAACAATACAATTTAGATGTAGCACTACCTCGTCTAAAGGAATCAAATCATTCCACAAAGAATCATAGGCATCTTCACATTCAACATCGATAGTCGATTCTTTATCGCTCTTGAATGTTTTAGGCTGAGAAACAACCTGTTTTGTCCCCAAGATGACGTCAAAACACAAAGGCCCCATTTCTTCTCCACTACAAACATGATAAAACAGACAGAAAACTGATTTGGAGCAACTGAGCACTAAGCAGAACAGCGACGATATAGAATGGACACCAACTATGAGCCAACACTTTGAACTTCATAAGAAACAATAAGAACACGATTATTCCATCAATTGTCCACTCAACTTCCTAACACTCACCATACCTCTGCAAGGTGAAGGCTTCCTCTGGAATGCGCTTTCCCTGTCTCAAACACTCTTCAATCCAGCAATGATTTACAATTGTTAAAACTTTTTAGCAAACTCATATTTCCGTCCATCAAACCTCCAACAAACCTAAAAGAAGAGAAAGACATTCAACCTACGCTGTCACAAGAAACAAAAAGTACCTGAAATTTCCAACATCACACATAAAACAACATAAGCACGCAGTTTCGCCTACCAAATGTGTGATTGATTTGTTCATATTCCCAACATAACTAGCGCCGGAACGAGATATCAATTTGATGAGATTAAATCTCTCGATTCCACTGTATCCGCTGACCGTGGCGACAACCGAATCCATAGATTTTACCGTCAAATGCCTCAATTCTGCATCGAAAAATCATAAAATAAAATTCTCCACAGTGGAAACCAAAAATTAACGGAGCAAAACATTCGATCAGAAGTATCTATTAGGTTTCTTCACTTTTCTTTTACCATTGCGCCGATTATCTTGTAGAGACCCGCCTTTAATCGTCTTCGTGCGTGCGACTTTGAGAGTCTGGGTGTGTGTGCTTCTGTCTCTGTGAAGGAAGATGTAACGCTGGAGGGAAAACGAAAATTTGAACTCTTGTTTGAATGGGCCGCCAGAAGAACTTCCTTTGGATTTCGGCCCATTTTACTTAAATTGGGCCTTTATCGATTTGTTTTTACACAAGCCCTCAAGCCCAATGCTGACCCACTCTCACAATTGTTAAATTAGCACAGGGTAAGCGCCACATGGTAACCGTTAATTCAATTTCATCTTATCAATTGTCATTAAAAATATTTTTTTTATTTTTTTATTTTTTATATCAAAAAATCATAATTATTTAAAAACTTAATTTAATACTTTTTTACAACATGCTATATATAAAAGATGTGTCAAACCACTAGCTTACATGCAAATGTTATGTTCACAATACAGTCCATGCTAATTAATGCACGACATACAAGCTTATCGAGCACAATCATAAATCAAAGAGAAAAAATCGTGACATGCATACAAGCTTATTAGCTATTTCGTCCGTTGACAATTGGTTTTAGAGTACTCTAAAAGTCTTAACATAGAATACAACTTATATGCTGAGCTTTTCGAGATATGATTCGTTCATAGGTTAACAAAAAAACCAGTAATAACATCCTTGTTTTGACCGGATATTTCCAGAGGGCCAATACGTGGTTAGCCATCGGGACTTTGCAACCCCTACCCTACATAGACCACAAATAGTTTAGTAAATTTGTAAAATACTAATCCACAAAACACGAAAATAAAAATAATAAGGAAGATTATGGGCTATTTTAAAAAATCTTTTGGTTTCTTTTTAAAAAAAAGGGAACTTGACCGAGTCAATTAAAAAAAGAGGAACATGTTTCCTTAATTAACTAAACCCCTAATTAATACCTAAATAAAAAAAGAAATATATATATAAAATAAAAAAAGAAAACGCACCAACCTCATTGATTAATGCACCCACGAAGCACCAAAACGAGATCTTGAAGGAAAAACGAGCTGAAGCATCCGCCGAAATCGAAACACCCAAGCTCCAAGAATCCCAATTTCGTTCTTGAACGCATATACAGTAAGTTCCGTTCATGTTAACGCCGGTTACACGTATATATTATCGGGCATTGTAATTTCCGTTCATGTTAATGACATTTACATTTCGAGCATCGGGTATTAGATTTTCGAAGGTTTGGGTAGTTATGGATAGCATTTTAACCTTAGATCTGTGCGAATTTGCAGAACATTTTCGTTTTCCGATTATTCGAGTCTGTTATTCGAGTTTAGTTTGACTCGAAAAGTTACTCGGATAAGTTGTTTTGGCAACATACAATTCAGACATCAAACTCGAATAAACTCGGAAACTTTACTCGATTAATACTATTGTTTATGAAATTTTACACTTACATATTATTCGATATTATAATACTCGGATATGTTATTCGAGTTAAACGTAAACTCGAATGTCTTACTCGAATAATTTTTGTTTCCGAATATTTTATTTACTCGAATAAATCGTTTGCAATAAAAGTTGATTTATTCCATTTATTTCTTCGATAACAACTTATCGAGTGTCTTCAAAATCTTAATACTCGAATTCTCTATTCGAGTTCTTTTACTACTCGAATAGTTTACTCGATTAATTTCTATTTTTCGAATATTGAAATTATTCGAATAATGCATATTGCAATTAAATTTTATTAACAGTGATTTGTTTCATATGCAGGTTATGCCGACCAGCATCATGATTGATTACGATGGAGAATGGATAATTGGGAATGATAATAAATGGACATGGGTTCCAAGGATGGGAACAAATATGAAGCCCATTGGGTTCGATGTCGATTGTTGTTTGCTGGACGATCTGCGGAACGAAATATACGAGACTATTGGCGTAAGCGGGAGGCCGGAGTTAAAGCTAAGTTATCAGCCATCTATGAGAGGTATGGAAGGGTGTGCTCCGTTGTATATAAAGAATGATCGAGAGTTGAAGGGTTATATATACTTAGGGGGTCCAATGGATAGACCGATTCTCCGTGTGGAGATTGGACTCCCTACGACCCTCCACCGTCAAACTCTCGCGGATCATGAAGTTGGTCCCGTTCCAATTGAGGTTCGTAGCGATGGAGGTGGTTACATCGATGATTATTTTGACCGTATCATCGACTTTGGCGGATGCGAAGATGTGAATTATGGGGGTGAAGGTCACAATGAGGCGAACGACCGTGATGAGAATGTTGCATCACGGCAGAACGTGTATGTCAAATTTGATGGCGTAGACGGAGAACATGCGGACGGGAATGATGAGGAGGAGGAGGAAGAGGAAAATGCAACTATTCCTAGCGATCGGTATTCTTTTACCGACGGTTCCACCATGAAGGTCGGTGATGAATTCGAGAATAAGAAGGCCGTCAAGAATAGGATCCAAAAAGTTGCTATAGAGGCATGCTTCGAGGTCAAGATTATAAAATCTTCCCGATCGTACTATGGCGTGAGATGCAAAGAGGATGGATGTACTTGGAGGATATGGACGGCGAAGATTAAGGATACATCCGAAATCTCGATTCGTACATATTGCAACACACATACGTGCGACCTTGCAAATCGGAACGCAAGACTCACTCAAGCATCGTCAACCTCCGTGAGTGATATGCTGCTTGAATCTTTTCAGGGTTCAACAAGTACACCGGCCCCTAAACTCATTCAAACAATGATGAGAAATCGTGGGATTGAAGTTTCATACTTCAAAGCATGGAAAGGAGGCATTTTAGCACAAAATGCAATGAAGGGTGACCCCGATGAGAGTTACAAGCTGTTGCCGTCGTACCTGTCGACGTTGAGAAGAGTGAATCCGGGAACCATAGCAAGTGTATATCTGGACGACGAACGGAGATTTAAGCACGCATTCCTATCCCTTGGTGCTTGTATTGCGGGATACCGTCACATGAGGAAGGTTGTTTGCATCGGTACTTGGTTGAAAGGAAAGTATGGGGGTACGTTGCTCATTGCATCAGCGGAGGATGGCGACCGCCATCAGTTTCCTTTAGCTTGGGGCATAATCGACAATAACGAGTGCATAGAAGCTTGGTCGTGGTTCTTGAACGAGCTCTTGCAAGTCGTGCCCAACGAGGACGATCTTGTCATCGTATCCGACAGATCTCCTTCTATCAAAGCCGCCGTTGCAGCCGTCTACGGTCGTGCGCACCACGGTCATTGTATTTGGCACCTGTCACAAAATATGAAAAGCAGGTGTAAGAAGCAGGGTGCGACCGAGACGTTCATACACATTGCTAAAATATACAAGCAATGCGACTTTGATTCATAATATGGTGATTTTGAGAATAGGTTTCCCACCGCATACGCGTATTTGCAACAGACTGATACTAAGGAACGATGGAGTCGAGCCTATTCTCCGACGTCTCGCTATAACATCATGACTACGAACGGGGTGGAATCGATTAATGCAAGACTCCGCGAAGAAAGAAAGCTATCGATCATTGCGCTTCTGGAATCGATACAGAGGCTGACGGCGGATTGGTTTGCTAGATACAGACAGCAATCTGGACAAGCAACCACGCGGTTTACCCCGACGGTGGAAATGAAGCTCCGTGAGAGGTATGAGCTAAGTCAAGGGTATGAAGTACATGAAATCTCTCCGCATGAGTACGATGTCCGATCTCCGGGGGGTCGTGCCATTGTTAACTTGCGGTCGAAGACTTGTACGTGCCGCCAATTCGACATCGACAGGATTCCTTGTCCACATGCAATCGCGGCGAGTCTACGAGCGAACATGAGTTTCTCCCCGTTGTGTTCAGAATATTATTCTGTCCTAACGTGGCAGTCTGCTTATCACGGACGAGTTTCGCCAGTTCGGATCAAGCCGAGTGGGATACCTCGGATCAATTGGTGTTGCCGCCTCCGTTCGTAGCAAGGCGTGGTCGGAGAAAAGAAAAGAGGTTTCCGTCCGTCGGTGAGTTTGGTCGTAGACATTAAGTAAATCTTGATGTATGAGTTTGTATGAGTTTGATGTATGAGGTTGTATGAGTTTGATGTATGAGGTTGTATGAGATTGATGGATTATTGTGAGTTTGGCTTGATTGTAGCTATTTTCACTGTTATTCGAGTAAACTGCATAACTCGAATATTATTAGAATAGGTCACTCGAATAACGTAACAATAAAAAGTCGAAAACGAAAACCTGAACTTATTCGAGTACCCGAATAACTCGAATAATTTACAAAAAAATCGAATACCGAACTCGAATAATATCTTGTGATTCGAGTGTTCTTTTCAGAATTTTTGAATTTTAATTATCTCGATACATAGATGTATAAATATCAATATTTCGATGTTTTAGGGCCTTCATGATGTTAATAAGTCGCTTTATGAAATTAACAATGTTTAATAAAAGTCGTTGCATGACATACAATGAAATACATTGGTAGATAGGACTTTAGTATATACATTCCCATCAACAATATATATAACATGTATAGAAATATCAACTTGATTTTCTTTTTTTTCAAGAATCTCTATAATATCTTATTACTTAGAAAGAAAATGTTATTTAACATGAATGATATTTAACATGAAATGTAACATTTCATGCTCATGATATAAAAACAATATTTTCGATTTTTAAATTATTCGAGTTACGTATTATACTCGAATATGCTCGAATATGCAATTCGATAAAAGTAGCATTATTCGAACAAGCTCTTTCACTCGAATAACAGTGAAGTTCGACAGAAACAACTAATCCAGTGAAGTTTATTCGAGTGCTATATGATACTCGGATTTAGCTCGAATAGCTTACTCGTTTAACTCCCATTATTCGAACAAGATCTTTGACTCGGATAACAGTGAAGTCCGATAAAATCAACTGATCCAGTGAAGCTTATTCGAGTGCTATAAGGTACTCGAATTAAGCTCGATTAGCTTACTCGAATAATTATCATTATTCGAACAAGCTCTTTCACTCGAATAACAGTGAAATTTGGAAAAAAAACAACTGAACCTTGAACACTCTGAACAACCTCAACAGCAACTCAACCAACCATAACACAGAACAATTCCAAATCAAAAAATCTATACAAATATATCTAAAACGGTTCATACAATATCCCAATTGTTAAAATAAATACATATAGTCAAAAACTTTCTAAACGACAAAACTTTAGAATCGTCCAAAGCGTAGAGATCATCTCTGTTACCGATCAACAGAGACATCGCAGCCCTAAGCATGTACGTACCGCACTCTCCGCTGTTCGAGAAATAGAACAATTTCAGGTTTAAGAAAATAAGAAAATAAGAAAGTGAGAAAATAAGAAAATTACCTGAGGACTTGTTGAGGGAAATTGGGGCACCGCACCCAAGCAAACTTCTCCACGGAATCTTGCTCCACGCCGACGTGCTGAAGCATCAGCGGTATCACTTCGGCCAAAGGATCGAGGAACGGCTTCATGAACCTCAAGTCCGAATCGCTTGAGCGGTCGGAATCCAAAACGAGGATGTTCCTCTCCTTGAACCGAGCGACGAGGAGCACCCAATGCGCGTTAAATGCCAATGGGATGACGGCCACATCCGCTTGGCTCCAGTGAAGTGACGGCTTGCCGCCGTATATCGCATTGAACTCTCCCGTGGCGAATAGCTCGAACGAGGACACGTTCCACGGTCGCGGTTTGGCGGACTCCATCTTGACTGCTTGTGCGAAGTTGGTGTTCACGTACGCGATTCGCTCCGCATGCACGCAGTTTTCTTGCATCGCCGTGAACCCGCAGAATGCCTCGTTGACGTGCTGCAATAATAGCATATAATGTTATTAAACGAAATAATTAGAACATATTTAGCAAAAAACACACATACCTCATCCGAAAGCCACACTTTCGCTGTGGACAGGTCGGCAAAGAATTTCTTGTCGTACGCTTGGAGCATTCCTTGCCGCTCCTCCTTTGCGCCCATTCTTGCCACCTCTGCCGCGACGGCATCCCAACTCTTCACCCTCTCGCCGATGATCTGCTCTATGTCCGCGCGGCGTTGTATTGCAACGCGAGGGGTCGAATCGGGCGTCGGCGTATACGGACTCGAAAGCAACCTCGACTTCTTCTTCGCACGTTCCGTCCGTGGCCGCCTCTCCTCCGCTTCCGCCGCCTTCTTTGCCTTCGACGCCGCGGCGGCCCTCTGCGCCTCCGCCCATGCCGCCTTCTTTGCCTTCGCCGCTGCCGCGGTCCTCTCCGCCGCCGCCTCCGCCGCCGCCCTCTCCGCCGCGGCCCTCTCCGCCGCCGCCCTATCCGCCGCCGCCGCCTCCGCCGCCGCCCTCTCCGCCGCCTCCGCCGCCGCCCTCTCCGCGGCCACCCTATCCGCCGCGGCCCTCTCCGCCGCGGCCGCCTCCGTCGCGGCCCTCTCCGCCGCCTCCGCCGCGGCCCTCTCCGCCGCCGCCCTATCCGCCGCGGCCCTCTCCGCCGCCGCCTTCTCCGCCGCCGCCTCTCCGCCGCGGCCCTCTCCGCCGCCGCCCTATCCGCCGCGGCCCTCTCCGCCGCCACGGCCGCGGCCTCCATCTCGGCCTCCATCTCCACATTCTCGCCCCCATGCTCCCGACTCCCCGTCGGCGGCGAATGAGGAGGCGAAGGAGGCGGCATGTCCTGATCGTAGCTTCTCGCAATATCCCGCACCCTTCTCGGCGTCAGGCTCTCAAGGGCTACAAAATTAAAGTATTACGTTAGATTTACGTAATATCAATATAATCTTATAAAATAAACATTAAGTAAGACATACATTGGACCACGATCGAGCGCAGCTCCCTAATCTCCGTCCGCAAATCCCGTACATCGCCTTCCAGCCTGTCCATTCTTCTAGATGATTGAGCCGGAAGGAGGAGGAGATGGCCTCGGAGGAGAAGACCTCGGAGGAGACGGCCTCGGAGGAGGAGACGGCCGAGGAGGAGACGGTCGAGGAGGAGACGGAGCAAGCCGATGGTCGGTGCAGTAGACCGGCAGCCCATTTAGAAGATGCTCCACTATCCTCTGGGCCACGACATCATTCCGGCTGCCACAAAATCCGGCGACCGTGCGGAAGTGCCTTGAATCGGCTTCAGCATCGGTCGGTGTAAGGCAACACCGCACGTCCTGTGTATTTGTACAATTTAGAAAACGCAATCTAAATAAATCCATATTATAAATAAATAAATATACTTACATCCATCGCCACGGCACCGAATGCACGCTCGACCGCTTGCCATCCCGGAGCAGAGCTCTTGCCGTAAAATGTCGTCTTCCAATGGCACATACGGGGTAGCGGGAGCCCTTCGCCGGCTCTTCTCACAGTGAATTCTTGCCCGACGGTCGGCCAGCACTCGTATGCCAGAACCTGATAAAAGAGAGTAGAAGTAAGTTAAAATAAATATAATATGTCTTAAATAATAATACAAAACTAATTTAATTACCTGAAGCGGCATTACGAAGCTGCTGATATCGAAGGTTGTTATGGTTTTTCCATTCGATGCCATCTCCATCGCCCTCCCCAAGAGGTCTTTGTTCAGACCATAAATGACCTCCTCGAACGATATCCTTCCCCAAGGATATTCGTTGAAGCGGTCGAAGTCCTCCACCAGACGGAGCCACTCCTCCTTGACCTTCAAGTCCTTCTTTACCCTCCGCTCCCCTAGCACCCCGACGGCAAAATAAAGGGCCGCGATCTTCAATTTCTCGGGATGAACGCCCGAGACTCCACCGGCGTCACGGATCATTTCCGTGATTGTCTTCTCCAAATCGTGTAAATATATAACGGGCTTGCCTGCGAGCCATAAAACAAACGTTAGTTTTTGAAATCAAAGTAAAAAAACGAATCAAAAAGATAAAAAAATAGAATTAATACCAGGCCAATGCCTCGTCGCAAACTCGTTCGAGGACGGTATCTCCGGCTCGTTAGCGCTGCAGTCGAGGCCCGTGAGTAGGCAATACTCGACCAATGAAAATCGTAATGGTTGCCCACGAACGACCATCCAGAACTCCTTCGAGTCCGGCATGTACTCCACCTGCCGGCTCATCAAATACCACATGATCATGTTCGAGTTGTAGTGGTTTCGGGCCACCTTTATCAGATTCCCGAACTGAGTCCGTCTAACCATCTCCTCCATTTCCTCCTCGTTCAAAAGCGTACGGATGCGTTCGCATACCGACATGTACTGCGCGTTCAGAGTGAGGGTGGCATGGTATAAATTGTCCGCTGGCAACTTCGTCGGAAGATAGATCTGAAAACGCAAAAAAACAAGCAAAATTCACTGTTATTCGAGTAAATTATTCGAGTAAAACATCACTCGAATAGGTCAAGCAATTATTCGAACCCTAATTACGCGAATAAATACTCGAAAAGGCGATGAAAATGATTTTTACAAAAATCCGACCGAATATGACGTTTACGCAACGATTTAACATCAAAATCGATCGATTTAACGCTAATAACAACACATCTAACCAAGAAATTCGTTCAACCAATTCGATTTAACAAAAACCCAAAATGCGACCAAAAACTCACCGTGGCTCTACCGCCGTCGATTTGCTCATCCACCCGGTTACGAACAGGCGCGAAAGGCTCCGATGATCTCGTTTTTCTTTTCGCCATTGATGATTATCGTGGGTTTGTGTACGATTTTTCGAGTATGCGATTTGGTTTCGAAAGAGTGCGCGAGGGATTTAAGGTTTTCGAGTGATTTCTGTCTAATTTTCTTTCCGAGCTTTTTAAAACACTGCTTATTCGAGTATTTTATCCGAGTTCTGTATTCGAGTTTTGACTCGAAAAGAACACTCGATAAGATACTCGAATAATGTAGCTTACTCGTTTAAATTTTCTAAACATTATTCGAGTCACCTTATCTCTTCGATTTATTATTAGAGTAAGTCATTCGAGTCTTGCTTTTACTCGAATAAATCCGAATAAATTTTCCCTTTTAATAAGTCAAAAATGCATTTATTCGAATCGTTTATTCGAGTGTTATGTCACTCGAATAAAACTCGAATAACTTTTCACTGTTAAAAAAACGGATTAGCCTCCTTAACCAGTTTTTTAGTAAGGGTATTTCAGTCATTTGAGAACCCGTTCCTCTTTTCTAAAAACGAAATAGAATCGTTCCTCTTTTTTAAAATTTTCCGAAGATTATTCCATACGTGTCGTTCGTTATCCACTAACCTGTAAACTCGGACAAAGGTCTACGTTGTCCCTATCCAAAACTACGTATGACCAGTTGGTTGTATTTGCACTATATATAACACCATATTCTGTGTTTTCAGTCTTAAACTTGCTCTAGCTTCCTTTTATCATAACCCATATATAGATCCTTTAAACTACTTTACCTCCTCTCTCTAACTTCTACAAAACCCTAATACTCAACGAGCCGCCTCCGTCTCCAACCTTCCTCCTCCCCCTCCTCCTTTAGCGGAGGTTGGGGAGCTCTCTTTTTTCTTTGTTCTCTGTTTTAGTTTTAAAAAAATAAATAATTGTGGGTGTCACCACCACCGCCTCCCAGTGCTCGCCGGCCGCCACCACCCCCCTGAGCTCGCTGGCCGCCACCACCTCCCAGATCTCGCCGGCTGCCACAACCATCTAAACTTCTACAAAACCCTAATACTCAACCAGCCGCCTCCGTCTCCAACCTTCCTCCTCCCCCTCCTCCTTTAGCGGAGGTTGGGGAGCTCTCTTTTTTTCTTTGTTCTCTGTTTTAGTTTTAAAAAAATAAATAATTGTGGGTGTCACCACCACCGCCTCCCAGTGCTCGCCGGCCGCCACCACCTCCCTGAGCTCGCTGGCCGCCACCACCTCCCAGATCTCGCCGGCTGCCCAACCATCTAAGGCTTGGTGCTGTGGAAGGGGGCAAAAAAGGTCCGAACATGGGGGCTCCCACGACGGTGTTGCCCTCAGGCCCGCCTCGCCGCCGTCTCCTCCGCCCATCTCCGCCGCCATGACGCCGTCTCCTCTGCCCGCCGTCGCATCGCCGCCATCTGCCGGCTCCTCCACCATGCCATCGTCTCCTCCGCCGCGCTTCCGTCTCCTCTGCCGCCGCCCCCCAGCCCAGTCCCCCGCCCAGCCGTCACTCGCCTCCCAGCCCGTCGCTGCCGCTCAGTCGGCGCCGCGACCGTTGTCCGCCACCCACCACCTACTGACGCCTCTTCCTCCTTCGCCGTTCCAGCCTCGAGGCTCCCCGTAGTGGGACCTCGTCTCGCCCGACCTTCGGGTTGGGTGCTTTTCTCCCTCGTGGAGCCTTCAGTCCGATGAAGATAAAATCCAGAAGTTAAAGACCTTTGAAAGTGAAGAATGTCGTAGATTAGCGTAATTGCTTTTTCTGTTACAGGTTTTTGTCTTCTGTCGGTTTTTTGTCCTTTTGACCTTTGTCTCCCCATGTGGGAGTGTTGTGCCCCCTTGTGGGGTCTTCTTTCCTCTATTTGAGGACTTGTTTACCTTAATAGCAAAAAAAAAATCGAATTTAAGCTACCTATAAGTATATATATAATTGAAAAAAGTTTAAGCTTTTTAAATCGAATGGTCATTCAAAATATTCGTACTAAACTTCGAATATAATTTCGAAACCTGATTGGACGTTGTGAGTGGCTAATATGACGGAGCCTCGGCCTTCCAAAGCCTCCTCAAGCATAAACTCGGCGCACCCGTCGAAGCAAGCGTGAGTCTTTTCTATGCCATCGTTGATCGGAGACTCGGCCCCTAATTCCCGAGCCACCTTCTCCTCATGGGCCATGTACGCACCCCGCACCAGCTTAAACCCGACCCGCAAGCCCAGCCGTCGGCGGCCCGTTTAGCGGCCATGAGCCTCTCCTTCGAGTCCTTTAAGTACGTCTGTATGGTGTTGAAAATCGTCGGCTCCTTTCCCTTTTCTTACAACTAACCATAGTTGAGTAGACGATGTAGTCTATTGCGGGCTGAATCCACGTCTCCTCTCCGTCGATCACCAAAGGTACGTTCGAGGTTAAGCTTTCTTCGACGATCGCCGAAAACCTTCTCAGGCCCGATTGGAGGTTGCTTTCTTCAACGGGGGTTAACGGGTCGGGCTTTTCCTTCGTGTGGTAGAACGCGGGCTCGAGCCCGCAAAAATCGGAAGGGTTTCGAGCTTCCATGGGAGGTTGAAGGATTCGTCCTTGTGTGCCCATCTCAAGAGATCGCTTTGCCTTCTAAGCAACGCCTGGGGAATGATTGCAGTCATTTTCACCACCACTGAGCTCACCTGCGTTTGATCAAATCTTATTAGCCCTAAAAGAGACGATCAAAATCTCAATTTCTTTTTTTTTCTAAATCTCACCTGAGAACCAGAAATCTGTCAGTGAAACGGACGGTTCTGATGAATTCTTTCATGTTTTCGTCGCACTTATGGCTTTGATCGGCGCGCTCGACGCCGTAATCGAGCATGGACCTCAGCCCACTTCTCGATAGTTTCTCGACGGTCTTGGCCGCCTTTTCTAGGTCGGTGCCGGCGCAGAAATGGCCGTACACGGTGTGCTCGACGGCTTTCGGCGGCTATCTTCATCATGTTTTCGCGCTCGATGAATTTCTCCATGATGGCTCCGCCCAGCCTCACCGTGGAATCCATGGAAACTGCCCTTAGCATCGCCCAAGATTTCAGAAGCTGAGGCGTCGTTAGGGATGCGAAGAGGCGCTTGGTGTCGTCAAGGTTGACGATCGGTGGGTCTTCCTTCTGCGGCGCGACGGCGATGATCGGCGACGATTGCCGTCTTCCGATGGCGTCGCCGACGGTGTTCGCTTCGGCAAAGTGGAGGCGGGAGTTGCGGTGGAGGAGGTGCTTTGCTCGGCCTTGAGGAGGGCTCTTGCCATCAATTTTCTTTCTCTAATCTTCCGTAATGCGCTGTGATCTGATCGGCGCTTGTGAATCGGTTGAAAACGTGTGCTTTTAAATAAGAGCAAGTTTAAGACTTTTTTGTTTTTCCAACGATAACTTGCCATTATTGAATTAAAGGTACACGTGCTAAACAGCACAAAGGGCCATTTGGTCGCATTGCGCCAAACGGAACAAGTCCTCAAATAGAGGAAAGAAGACCCCACAAGGGGCACAACACTCCCACATGGGGAGACAAAGGTCAAAAGGACAAAAAAACCGACAGAAGACAAAAGAACCTGTAACAGAAAAGCAATTACGCTAATCTACGACATTCTTCACTTTCAAAGGTCTTTAACTTCTGGATTTTATCTTCATCGGACTGAAGGCTCCACGAGGGAGAAAAGCACCCAACCCGAAGGTCGGGCGAGACGAGGTCCCACTACGGGGAGCCTCGAGGCTGGAACGGCGAAGGAGGAAGAGGCGTCAGTAGGTGGTGGGTGGCGGACAACGGTCGCGGCGCCGACTGAGCGGCAGCGACGGGCTGGGAGGCGAGTGACGGCTGGGCGGGGGACTGGGCTGGGGGGCGGCGGCAGAGGAGACGGAAGCGCGGCGGAGGAGACGATGGCATGGTGGAGGAGCCGGCAGATGGCGGCGATGCGACGGCGGGCAGAGGAGACGGCGTCATGGCGGCGGAGATGGGCGGAGGAGACGGCGGCGAGGCGGGCCTGAGGGCAACACCGTCGTGGGAGCCCCATGTTCGGACCTTTTTTGCCCCCTTCCACAGCACCAAGCCTTAGATGGTTGTGGCAGCCGGCGAGATCTGGGAGGTGGTGGCGGCCAGCGAGCTCAGGGAGGTGGTGGCGGCCGGCGAGCACTGGGAGGCGGTGGTGGTGACACCCACAATTATTTATTTTTTTAAAACTAAAACAGAGACAAAAAAAAAAAGAGAGCTCCCCAACCTCCGCTAAAGGAGAGGGGGAGGAGGAAGGTTGGAGACGGAGGCGGCTGGTTGAGTATTAGGGTTTTGTAGAAGTTTAGATGGTTGTGGCAGCCGGCGAGATCTGGGAGGTGGTGGCGGCCAGCGAGCTCAGGGGGTGGTGGCGGCCGGCGAGCACTGGGAGGCGGTGGTGGTGACACCCACAATTATTTATTTTTTTAAAACTAAAACAGAGAACAAAGAAAAAAGAGAGCTCCCCAACCTCCGCTAAAGGAGGAGGGGGAGGAGGAAGGTTGGAGACGGAGGCGGCTCGTTGAGTATTAGGGTTTTGTAGAAGTTAGAGAGAGGAGGTAAAGTAGTTTAAAGGATCTATATATGGGTTATGATAAAAGGAAGCTAGAGCAAGTTTAAGACTGAAAACACAGAATATGGTGTTATATATAGTGCAAATACAACCAACTGGTCATACGTAGTTTTGGATAGGGACAACGTAGACCTTTGTCCGAGTTTACAGGTTAGTGGATAACGAACGACACGTATGGAATAATCTTCGGAAAATTTTAAAAAAGAGGAACGATTCTATTTCGTTTTTAGAAAAGAGGAACGGGTTCTCAAATGACTGAAATACCCTTACTAAAAAACTGGTTAAGGAGGCTAATCCGTTTTTTAACAGTGAAAAGTTATTCGAGTTTTATTCGAGTGACATAACACTCGAATAAACGATTCGAATAAATGCATTTTTGACTTATTAAAAGGGAAAATTTATTCGGATTTATTCGAGTAAAAGCAAGACTCGAATGACTTACTCTAATAATAAATCGAAGAGATAAGGTGACTCGAATAATGTTTAGAAAATTTAAACGAGTAAGCTACATTATTCGAGTATCTTATCGAGTGTTCTTTTCGAGTCAAAACTCGAATACAGAACTCGGATAAAATACTCGAATAAGCAGTGTTTTAAAAGCTCGGAAAGAAAATTAGACAGAAATCACTCGAAAACCTTAAATCCCTCGCGCACTCTTTCGAAACCAAATCGCATACTCGAAAATCGTACACAAACCCACGATAATCATCAATGGCGAAAAGAAAAACGAGATCATCGGAGCCTTTCGCGCCTGTTCGTAACCGGGTGGATGAGCAAATCGACGGCGGTAGAGCCACGGTGAGTTTTTGGTCGCATTTTGGGTTTTTGTTAAATCGAATTGGTTGAACGAATTTCTTGGTTAGATGTGTTGTTATTAGCGTTAAATCGATCGATTTTGATGTTAAATCGTTGCGTAAACGTCATATTCGGTCGGATTTTTGTAAAAATCATTTTCATCGCCTTTTCGAGTATTTATTCGCGTAATTAGGGTTCGAATAATTGCTTGACCTATTCGAGTGATGTTTTACTCGAATAATTTACTCGAATAACAGTGAATTTTGCTTGTTTTTTTGCGTTTTCAGATCTATCTTCCGACGAAGTTGCCAGCGGACAATTTATACCATGCCACCCTCACTCTGAACGCGCAGTACATGTCGGTATGCGAACGCATCCGTACGCTTTTGAACGAGGAGGAAATGGAGGAGATGGTTAGACGGACTCAGTTCGGGAATCTGATAAAGGTGGCCCGAAACCACTACAACTCGAACATGATCATGTGGTATTTGATGAGCCGGCAGGTGGAGTACATGCCGGACTCGAAGGAGTTCTGGATGGTCGTTCGTGGGCAACCATTACGATTTTCATTGGTCGAGTATTGCCTACTCACGGGCCTCGACTGCAGCGCTAACGAGCCGGAGATACCGTCCTCGAACGAGTTTGCGACGAGGCATTGGCCTGGTATTAATTCTATTTTTTTATCTTTTTGATTCGTTTTTTTACTTTGATTTCAAAAACTAACGTTTGTTTTATGGCTCGCAGGCAAGCCCGTTATATATTTACACGATTTGGAGAAGACAATCACGGAAATGATCCGTGACGCCGGTGGAGTCTCGGGCGTTCATCCCGAGAAATTGAAGATCGCGGCCCTTTATTTTGCCGTCGGGGTGCTAGGGGAGCGGAGGGTAAAGAAGGACTTGAAGGTCAAGGAGGAGTGGCTCCGTCTGGTGGAGGACTTCGACCGCTTCAACGAATATCCTTGGGGAAGGATATCGTTCGAGGAGGTCATTTATGGTCTGAACAAAGACCTCTTGGGGAGGGCGATGGAGATGGCATCGAATGGAAAAACCATAACAACCTTCGATATCAGCAGCTTCGTAATGCCGCTTCAGGTAATTAAATTAGTTTTGTATTATTATTTATTAAGACATATTATTTATTTTAACTTACTTCTACTCTCTTTTATCAGGTTCTGGCATACGAGTGCTGGCCGACCGTCGGGCAAGAATTCACTGTGAGAAGAGCCGGCGAAGGGCTCCCGCTACCCCGTATGTGCCATTGGAAGACGACATTTTACGGCAAGAGCTCTGCTCCGGGATGGCAAGCGGTCGAGCGTGCATTCGGTGCCGTGGCGATGGATGTAAGTATATTTATTTATTTATAATATGGATTTATTTAGATTGCGTTTTCTAAATTGTACAAATACACAGGACGTGCGGTGTTGCCTTACACCGACCGATGCTGAAGCCGATTCAAGGCACTTCCGCACGGTCGCCGGATTTTGTGGCAGCCGGAATGATGTCGTGGCCCAGAGGATAGTGGAGCATCTTCTAAATGGGCTGCCGGTCTACTGCACCGACCATCGGCTTGCTCCGTCTCCTCCTCGACCGTCTCCTCCTCGGCCGTCTCCTCCTCCGAGGCCGTCTCCTCCGAGGTCTTCTCCTCCGAGGCCATCTCCTCCTCCTTCCGGCTCAATCATCTAGAAGAATGGACAGGCTGGAAGGCGATGTACGGGATTTGCGGACGGAGATTAGGGAGCTGCGCTCGATCGTGGTCCAATGTATGTCTTACTTAATGTTTATTTTATAAGATTATATTGATATTACGTAAATCTAACGTAATACTTTAATTTTGTAGCCCTTGAGAGCCTGACGCCGAGAAGGGTGCGGGATATTGCGAGAAGCTACGATCAGGACATGCCGCCTCCTTCGCCTCCTCATTCGCCGCCGACGGGGAGTCGGGAGCATGGGGGCGAGAATGTGGAGATGGAGGCCGAGATGGAGGCCGCGGCCGTGGCGGCGGAGAGGGCCGCGGCGGATAGGGCGGCGGCGGAGAGGGCCGCGGCGGAGAGGGCGGCGGCGGAGAAGGCGGCGGCGGAGAGGGCCGCGGCGGATAGGGCGGCGGCGGAGAGGGCCGCGGCGGAGGCGGCGGAGAGGGCCGCGACGGAGGCGGCCGCGGCGGAGAGGGCCGCGGCGGATAGGGTGGCCGCGGAGAGGGCGGCGGCGGAGGCGGCGGAGAGGGCGGCGGCGGAGGCGGCGGCGGCGGATAGGGCGGCGGCGGAGAGGGCCGCGGCGGAGAGGGCGGCGGCGGAGGAGGCGGCGGCGGAGAGGACCGCGGCAGCGGCGAAGGCAAAGAAGGCGGCATGGGCGGAGGCGCAGAGGGCAGCCGCGGCGTCGAAGGCAAAGAAGGCGGCGGAAGCGGAGGAGAGGCGGCCACGGACGGAACGTGCGAAGAAGAAGTCGAGGTTGCTTTCGAGTCCGTATACGCCGACGCCCGATTCGACCCCTCGCGTTGCAATACAACGCCGCGCGGACATAGAGCAGATCATCGGCGAGAGGGTGAAGAGTTGGGGATGCCGTCGCGGCAGAGGTGGCAAGAATGGGCGCAAAGGAGGAGCGGCAAGGAATGCTCCAAGCGTACGACAAGAAATTCTTTGCCGACCTGTCCACAGCGAAAGTGTGGCTTTCGGATGAGGTATGTGTGTTTTTTGCTAAATATGTTCTAATTATTTCGTTTAATAACATTATATGCTATTATTGCAGCACGTCAACGAGGCATTCTGCGGGTTCACGGCGATGCAAGAAAACTGCGTGCATGCGGAGCGAATCGCGTACGTGAACACCAACTTCGCACAAGCAGTCAAGATGGAGTCCGCCAAACCGCGACCGTGGAACGTGTCCTCGTTCGAGCTATTCGCCACGGGAGAGTTCAATGCGATATACGGCGGCAAGCCGTCACTTCACTGGAGCCAAGCGGATGTGGCCGTCATCCCATTGGCATTTAACGCGCATTGGGTGCTCCTCGTCGCTCGGTTCAAGGAGAGGAACATCCTCGTTTTGGATTCCGACCGCTCAAGCGATTCGGACTTGAGGTTCATGAAGCCGTTCCTCGATCCTTTGGCCGAAGTGATACCGCTGATGCTTCAGCACGTCGGCGTGGAGCAAGATTCCGTGGAGAAGTTTGCTTGGGTGCGGTGCCCCAATTTCCCTCAACAAGTCCTCAGGTAATTTTCTTATTTTCTCACTTTCTTATTTTCTTATTTTCTTAAACCTGAAATTGTTCTATTTCTCGAACAGCGGAGAGTGCGGTACGTACATGCTTAGGGCTGCGATGTCTCTGTTGATCGGTAACAGAGATGATCTCTACGCTTTGGACGATTCTAAAGTTTTGTCGTTTAGAAAGTTTTTGACTATATGTATTTATTTTAACAATTGGGATATTGTATGAACCGTTTTAGATATATTTGTATAGATTTTTTGATTTGGAATTGTTCTGTGTTATGGTTGGTTGAGTTGCTGTTGAGGTTGTTCAGAGTGTTCAAGGTTCAGTGTTGTTTTTTTCCAAATTTCACTGTTATTCGAGTGAAAGAGCTTGTTCGAATAATGATAATTATTCGAGTAAGCTAATCGAGCTTAATTCGAGTACCTTATAGCACTCGAATAAGCTTCACTGGATCAGTTGATTTTATCGGACTTCACTGTTATCCGAGTCAAAGATCTTGTTCGAATAATGGGAGTTAAACGAGTAAGCTATTCGAGCTAAATCCGAGTATCATATAGCACTCGAATAAACTTCACTGGATTAGTTGTTTCTGTCGAACTTCACTGTTATTCGAGTGAAAGAGCTTGTTCGAATAATGCTACTTTTATCGAATTGCATATTCGAGCATATTCGAGTATAATACGTAACTCGAATAATTTAAAAATCGAAAATATTGTTTTTATATCATGAGCATGAAATGTTACATTTCATGTTAAATATCATTCATGTTAAATAACATTTTCTTTCTAAGTAATAAGATATTATAGAGATTCTTGAAAAAAAAGAAAATCAAGTTGATATTTCTATACATGTTATATATATTGTTGATGGGAATGTATATACTAAAGTCCTATCTACCAATGTATTTCATTGTATGTCATGCAACGACTTTTATTAAACATTGTTAATCTTCATAAAGCGACTTATTAACATCATGAAGGCCCTAAAACATCGAAATATTGATATTTATACATCTATGTATCGAGATAATTAAAATTCAAAAATTCTGAAAAGAACACTCGAATCACAAGATATTATTCGAGTTCGGTATTCGATTTTTTTGTAAATTATTCGAGTTATTCGGGTACTCGAATAAGTTCAGGTTTTCGTTTTCGACTTTTTATTGTTACGTTATTCGAGTGACCTATTCTAATAATATTCGAGTTATGCAGTTTACTCGAATAACAGTGAAAATAGCTACAATCAAGCCAAACTCACAATAATCCATCAATCTCATACAACCTCATACATCAAACTCATACAACCTCATACATCAAACTCATACAAACTCATACATCAAGATTTACTTAATGTCTACGACCAAACTCACCGACGGACGGAAACCTCTTTTCTTTTCTCCGACCACGCCTTGCTACGAACGGAGGCGGCAACACCAATTGATCCGAGGTATCCCACTCGGCTTGATCCGGAACTGGCGAAACTCGTCCGTGATAAGCAGACTGCCACGTTAGGACAGAATAATATTCTGAACACAACGGGTAGAAACTCATGTTCGCTCGTAGACTCGCCGCGATTGCATGTGGACAAGGAATCCTGTCGATGTCGAATTGGCGGCACGTACAAGTCTTCGACCGCAAGTTAACAATGGCACGACCCCCCGGAGATCGGACATCGTACTCATGCGGAGAGATTTCATGTACTTCATACCTTGACTTAGCTCATACCTCTCACGGAGCTTCATTTCCACCGTCGGGGTAAACCGCGTGGTTGCTTGTCCAGATTGCTGTCTGTATCTAGCAAACCAATCCGCCGTCAGCCTCTGTATCGATTCCAGAAGCGCAATGATCGATAGCTTTCTTTCTTCGCGGAGTCTTGCATTAATCGATTCCACCCCGTTCGTAGTCATGATGTTATAGCGAGACGTCGGAGAATAGGCTCGACTCCATCGTTCCTTAGTATCAGTCTGTTGCAAATACGCGTATGCGGTGGGAAACCTATTCTCAAAATCACCATATTATGAATCAAAGTCGCATTGCTTGTATATTTTAGCAATGTGTATGAACGTCTCGGTCGCACCCTGCTTCTTACACCTGCTTTTCATATTTTGTGACAGGTGCCAAATACAATGACCGTGGTGCGCACGACCGTAGACGGCTGCAACGGCGGCTTTGATAGAAGGAGATCTGTCGGATACGATGACAAGATCGTCCTCGTTGGGCACGACTTGCAAGAGCTCGTTCAAGAACCACGACCAAGCTTCTATGCACTCGTTATTGTCGATTATGCCCCAAGCTAAAGGAAACTGATGGCGGTCGCCATCCTCCGCTGATGCAATGAGCAACGTACCCCCATACTTTCCTTTCAACCAAGTACCGATGCAAACAACCTTCCTCATGTGACGGTATCCCGCAATACAAGCACCAAGGGATAGGAATGCGTGCTTAAATCTCCGTTCGTCGTCCAGATATACACTTGCTATGGTTCCCGGATTCACTCTTCTCAACGTCGACAGGTACGACGGCAACAGCTTGTAACTCTCATCGGGGTCACCCTTCATTGCATTTTGTGCTAAAATGCCTCCTTTCCATGCTTTGAAGTATGAAACTTCAATCCCACGATTTCTCATCATTGTTTGAATGAGTTTAGGGGCCGGTGTACTTGTTGAACCCTGAAAAGATTCAAGCAGCATATCGCTCACGGAGGTTGACGATGCTTGAGTGAGTCTTGCGTTCCGATTTGCAAGGTCGCACGTATGTGTGTTGCAATATGTACGAATCGAGATTTCGGATGTATCCTTAATCTTCGCCGTCCATATCCTCCAAGTACATCCATCCTCTTTGCATCTCACGCCATAGTACGATCGGGAAGATTTTATAATCTTGACCTCGAAGCATGCCTCTATAGCAACTTTTTGGATCCTATTCTTGACGGCCTTCTTATTCTCGAATTCATCACCGACCTTCATGGTGGAACCGTCGGTAAAAGAATACCGATCGCTAGGAATAGTTGCATTTTCCTCTTCCTCCTCCTCCTCATCATTCCCGTCCGCATGTTCTCCGTCTACGCCATCAAATTTGACATACACGTTCTGCCGTGATGCAACATTCTCATCACGGTCGTTCGCCTCATTGTGACCTTCACCCCCATAATTCACATCTTCGCATCCGCCAAAGTCGATGATACGGTCAAAATAATCATCGATGTAACCACCTCCATCGCTACGAACCTCAATTGGAACGGGACCAACTTCATGATCCGCGAGAGTTTGACGGTGGAGGGTCGTAGGGAGTCCAATCTCCACACGGAGAATCGGTCTATCCATTGGACCCCCTAAGTATATATAACCCTTCAACTCTCGATCATTCTTTATATACAACGGAGCACACCCTTCCATACCTCTCATAGATGGCTGATAACTTAGCTTTAACTCCGGCCTCCCGCTTACGCCAATAGTCTCGTATATTTCGTTCCGCAGATCGTCCAGCAAACAACAATCGACATCGAACCCAATGGGCTTCATATTTGTTCCCATCCTTGGAACCCATGTCCATTTATTATCATTCCCAATTATCCATTCTCCATCGTAATCAATCATGATGCTGGTCGGCATAACCTGCATATGAAACAAATCACTGTTAATAAAATTTAATTGCAATATGCATTACTCGAAGAATTTCAATATTCGAAAAATAGAAATTAATCGAGTAAACTATTCGAGTAGTAAAAGAACTCGAATAGAGAATTCGAGTATTAAGATTTTGAAGACACTCGATAAGTTGTTATCGAAGAAATAAATGGAATAAATCAACTTTTATTGCAAACGATTTAATCGAGTAAATAAAATATTCGGAAACAAAAATTATTCGAGTAAGACATTCGAGTTTACGTTTAACTCGAATAACATATCCGAGTATTATAATATCGAATAATATGTAAGTGTAAAATTTCATAAACAATAGTATTAATCGAGTAAAGTTTCCGAGTTTATTCGAGTTTGATGTCTGAATTGTATGTTGCCAAAACAACTTATCCGAGTAACTTTTCGAGTCAAACTAAACTCGAATAACAGACTCGAATAATCGGAAAACGAAAATGTTCTGCAAATTCGCACAGATCTAAGGTTAAAATGCTATCCATAACTACCCAAACCTTCGAAAATCTAATACCCGATGCTCGAAATGTAAATGTCATTAACATGAACGGAAATTACAATGCCCGATAATATATACGTGTAACCGGCGTTAACATGAACGGAACTTACTGTATATGCGTTCAAGAACGAAATTGGGATTCTTGGAGCTTGGGTGTTTCGATTTCGGCGGATGCTTCAGCTCGTTTTTCCTTCAAGATCTCGTTTTGGTGCTTCGTGGGTGCATTAATCAATGAGGTTGGTGCGTTTTCTTTTTTTATTTTATATATATATTTCTTTTTTTTATTTAGGTATTAATTAGGGGTTTAGTTAATTAAGGAAACATGTTCCTCTTTTTTTAATTGACTCGGTCAAGTTCCCTTTTTTAAAAAGAAACCAAAAGATTTTTTAAAATAGCCCATAATCTTCCTTATTATTTTTATTTTCGTGTTTTGTGGATTAGTATTTTACAAATTTACTAAACTATTTGTGGTCTATGTAGGGTAGGGGTTGCAAAGTCCCGATGGCTAACCACGTATTGGCCCTCTGGAAATATCCGGTCAAAACAAGGATGTTATTACTGGTTTTTTTGTTAACCTATGAACGAATCATATCTCGAAAAGCTCAGCATATAAGTTGTATTCTATGTTAAGACTTTTAGAGTACTCTAAAACCAATTGTCAACGGACGAAATAGCTAATAAGCTTGTATGCATGTCACGATTTTTTCTCTTTGATTTATGATTGTGCTCGATAAGCTTGTATGTCGTGCATTAATTAGCATGGACTGTATTGTGAACATAACATTTGCATGTAAGCTAGTGGTTTGACACATCTTTTATATATAGCATGTTGTAAAAAAGTATTAAATTAAGTTTTTAAATAATTATGATTTTTTGATATAAAAAATAAAAAAATAAAAAAAATATTTTTAATGACAATTGATAAGATGAAATTGAATTAACGGTTACCATGTGGCGCTTACCCTGTGCTAATTTAACAATTGTGAGAGTGGGTCAGCATTGGGCTTGAGGGCTTGTGTAAAAACAAATCGATAAAGGCCCAATTTAAGTAAAATGGGCCGAAATCCAAAGGAAGTTCTTCTGGCGGCCCATTCAAACAAGAGTTCAAATTTTCGTTTTCCCTCCAGCGTTACATCTTCCTTCACAGAGACAGAAGCACACACACCCAGACTCTCAAAGTCGCACGCACGAAGACGATTAAAGGCGGGTCTCTACAAGATAATCGGCGCAATGGTAAAAGAAAAGTGAAGAAACCTAATAGATACTTCTGATCGAATGTTTTGCTCCGTTAATTTTTGGTTTCCACTGTGGAGAATTTTATTTTATGATTTTTCGATGCAGAATTGAGGCATTTGACGGTAAAATCTATGGATTCGGTTGTCGCCACGGTCAGCGGATACAGTGGAATCGAGAGATTTAATCTCATCAAATTGATATCTCGTTCCGGCGCTAGTTATGTTGGGAATATGAACAAATCAATCACACATTTGGTAGGCGAAACTGCGTGCTTATGTTGTTTTATGTGTGATGTTGGAAATTTCAGGTACTTTTTGTTTCTTGTGACAGCGTAGGTTGAATGTCTTTCTCTTCTTTTAGGTTTGTTGGAGGTTTGATGGACGGAAATATGAGTTTGCTAAAAAGTTTTAACAATTGTAAATCATTGCTGGATTGAAGAGTGTTTGAGACAGGGAAAGCGCATTCCAGAGGAAGCCTTCACCTTGCAGAGGTATGGTGAGTGTTAGGAAGTTGAGTGGACAATTGATGGAATAATCGTGTTCTTATTGTTTCTTATGAAGTTCAAAGTGTTGGCTCATAGTTGGTGTCCATTCTATATCGTCGCTGTTCTGCTTAGTGCTCAGTTGCTCCAAATCAGTTTTCTGTCTGTTTTATCATGTTTGTAGTGGAGAAGAAATGGGGCCTTTGTGTTTTGACGTCATCTTGGGGACAAAACAGGTTGTTTCTCAGCCTAAAACATTCAAGAGCGATAAAGAATCGACTATCGATGTTGAATGTGAAGATGCCTATGATTCTTTGTGGAATGATTTGATTCCTTTAGACGAGGTAGTGCTACATCTAAATTGTATTGTTCCTGTTTAAATTCAGTTTGCAGTGTAATGATTGAGTTGGAATGACTCCATCTGCTCTCCGTATGTGTGCTGAAATGTGTAGGTAGTATATATAAATAGATAAATACATATATAGATATATATATTATGTATGAACATACTTAGCAACTTTTTTACTTAATATTTCTTTTCCTAGACCAGAGACAGGCATATGTTCCAAGTATAATTCTGCTGGAGTAGGAAAATGTTAATCTTATCTTCTTTTTTTTTGTTAGAACGAGTTATTTGATTATCTAATGACTTATAATCCTGATGCTGCTGCATAGTCGTCGCTGCCCTTCGAACTTCGTAGAAGTTTTAGCTGTTATTTTCTGTTGTTTATTTCTTATGTTCCAACCTTCTAATGGTCCTGCTATTTTCTTGAGTTTACATTCCTGTTTTCGGATCATTGAGTAATTTTGCGGCTTAGCAGTTTCTTTTTCTTGGTAAAAGAGGCAGAAGACTAGTCGTTCTTACGGTTTACGTAGAAAACCAATCAAAAGAAACATGGGGAAAGATCTTGCTTTTTGCAGTAGATCTAGCCACAATGATCTATCCAGGTTAAGAATCCTGGAGGTAATGGGAGTTTCTAACTTTAGGTCATTGCCATCATGATAATAAACTTGCAAGTGCTCCCTTGAACATGTTATCAATAAAATACTTAGTTCATTTTCTTAACTTCACAATTGCCAACTAATTGTATTTATGGCGAAAATGAAAGTCCCTACCAACCATATGACATATCTGTAAAGCTAAAAACCAAGCTGCATTTTAGTTGATTTATTTGTTGTAGATGTTTCCTGAGTTGTATTTTCAGTGATTATAACTAGCTCAAGATGGCTATCCCAGTTTCGTTTCACTTTTTATAATTCTTGCCCTCTTATACATCAATAGGATCAACCTTTCACATGCTATTGAAAATTCTTATTTTCATTTCCCTTCATGTTCACTAAATAGCCTGACGAACCAAGCTCTTCGCGGCTGGCACATGACAGACCGAGAAAGAGGAACTCCAATCCTTCAGAAACTCAGCCAAGATCTCGCCGACTAATTAAGAAACATGGAGGCCAAAATGATTTTCCATCAGTTTCATATTCCAACGAAGAAACTGATGACGTGGAAGTGTTATCCGAGACTACTAATCAGACTCATCTTCCAATTCCTAGGACGAAACATGATATCAGACGCTTTATGAGCAAACGCCTTAGTAGCAACCAAGATGCTTTACAAGTTGAAGAGATTGAGAACACTGAAGACAAAAAACAGAGCGGTGAAGTTCACATCGGTCAATCTCCCTCATCACCTTCGTCAGAGCCGCCCGAAGCTGTGCCCCAGGATCCAACCGACGATGAACTACGTAATAAACAAACATCATCAAATGACCTGTCATGCGTAATATGCTGGACGGACTATAGTTCTACGAGGGGAGTACTGCAGTGTGGCCATAGGTTTTGCTTCTCTTGCATACAGAACTGGGCAGATCACATGGTATGTCGTACAAATTCCGTAACTTTATAATGATATATTGCTTTGCTTCTCTCACGTTATTATGTTTCGTAGGCTTCTAGAAAGAAGCCATCGACGTGCCCATTGTGCAAAGCCACTTTCATGTGCATCACGAAGTTCGAAGATGCCGCATCTTCGGACCAGAAGATATATTCCCAAACCATCGCCTTCAACGGTTCGAAGACTGATCTGTACGTTGTGCCCGACGAAAACCACGAGCCTCCCACCACCGTCAGTGAACTGAACACTCATCTTATTCTTACATCGTTACATTATCTCAGTTTTTACGGTTTAATCTTTTTATTTTCCTTAGTACGTCGTTTTCGTGGTTGCAGAGAGCAGAGCAAGTTTGTTTTAGATGCTACAGCCGAGAGCCCGAGGATCTCCTCGTTAGGTGCAATTTCTGCAGCGTTCGATGCGTTCATACTTATTGCCTCGATCCTCCATTGTTGCCCTGGACTTGTACTTACTGTAAGGATCTGCAAATGCTTTACTACTATCACAACCGCTAGTTTTAAAAATGAGTTCTTTCTTTTTCGTTCAATCGGTTTGTGCATTTGAAAGGGATTTCTTCTAAGAAAGATGAATGTCCCAATCTGTTTTTGAGCTGTCACTTGCGACTCTGTGGGGGTGGTGGTGAAGATTGTGTTGTATGCTACTTTGCTTGTGGAATGTTAGCTTACCATTTAATTATATATATGCATATATATAATATATACTAGTAAAGTAATCAGTAATCTACATTACAATCCTTCGTGATGATAGTAAATAGCGTGAAGACATTATGTTTCTAATTAACCTTCTTAATTACTACTTCAACAAAGAAAGCTAAGGCTAGGCATTTATCATCCTTCCGAATGATTTCAATACAGTAATAACTGTAATAACAGTTTATTCTTTTCTTTTCCTGTTTTTTTATTTATTTTTAATTCTACGCATGAACTAACTGTAAACGAAACAAAGGAAATAATTTTTTGCTTCGCTTCAGAACTAGAAGGCATAGCTTCTGCTGGTTTTTGGAGAATCAGCAAACTTGAGATTGTGTTCGACGAGCTTACGAGCCTTTCTGCTTCTGATTTCCACTCTCATGCTTTCGCTCTTCTCTATCTTGTCGTAAAATAATGGCTTCTTCATACTCCTCTTCAGCTTTGACTTCAAGCTACTGACCAGCCTCTCCAATCCCATCATCTCCATAGCTATTTGAATTTCCTATAATAATAGAAAAAAGATGCCATTAATATAATATCCCTCTATAAGGAATAAAGAAAAACATGCTAAAAACAACGTAGATTGCCATGATAGGGCAAGAAAGAGGACTAATGAACACACATACAAGCACACCTTGAAGAGTAAAAGGAAGAGTTTTTTTTATTACAGGGTTCAAGAAGAGAACTTAAATGAGGTTTCTATTTGAGAGAGACTTGTGTGAATGATCAACCTAACGAGCGACGCCGTGTAACCGTTATTGCATTTAATATATGGTCCAATGTTCTAAAACCGGGTTTTCGAACCGGATCGAAAATTTTAGTGGTTTAAGGTTTATTAGTTTAACTGGTAAAATACCGAAATCAAACCGGACTAAACCGGTATCTTAAATATAATATATATTTTACATATGAATCAAAAGAAAATATACATGTTTTTATGAACTTTCTTGAGATTATAATTATATAAATTAAGGCGTAAAATGAAATAAAAGGAAATTGCATGGGTTTTTATAAATTAATCGTATGCCAACTTTGTCAAGTATTCTATGGGTTGGGATCAAATTAAAATAAAAATAAAATAGCGACTAATAAGTTTATTATAAAATATAAATTTAGGATATTGGATTGATTCGTACCCAAACTCCTCAAGTTAACCCACAACTTTAACTTCTACACCACAATAATTTATTTATTGGATAGTTCACATGTCTAATAACTAGGTGGGACGAAATTTGGATGCGTTGGCTCACATAAAAACATTAGACGTGGATTGATTAGAGTAATATACACGTCTATAGATCACACAATACTTCGAATGGTTGCCATTTGCTTGCTGTGACTCGAAAACATATCTTTAAGATGATTGGGATTTTCTTACAAAAACACCCACCGAGTTTTCTTCCCCCCATTTCTCCGCCAAGACCATACCGAGTTTTACAATTCTTGTTTTATTGTGTTCTTGGCTGATTTTGAAATCTTTTAAGAGCTGGTTCTGTTATTATTCCTGGAAATGGTGTGTTCAAAAGGTACCAGAAATAATCATAATTGCAACTCTACAGATAAAAAAAAGCAAGAAATTTTCTGGGTACAATCCAAACTCCCATGACATCAAATCACATCAACAACATGCAAAATCTGCCCGGAGAGGCGGGTTGGGACTATTTCGCGCTCTTCGCAGCCAGGTCGGGTTGGAATTTAAAAAATCGAACTTTCCAACGCAAGATAATACACAGCTTATTGCAAAAATCGGATGATTTTTGTAGACATAAATCTGATCCCAGAAGACGGACTGGACTTAACCTGTAATAAACCGAGCCAATTCTTCAATAGCCTTCACTGCTACGTCACTGTACCCACAGCTGTTCCCTGCGATACTCTCGAACTATGACGGGGACGCTAGTTGGCTGGATCTGAGAAAAACAAATTAATAAAAAATAAAAAAGAATGATTTTTGACCCGTCTTTTTCTTTAATTATAGACAAACATACCAACACATGAAACACCATGAACTGAAATCAGAAGGACAACTACGTTTGATGATTTCGATGGTACCATATTGAAATAAAATACAAATAAAGATGTAACCGCAGGTTTTCTTTTTCGAATGGGTAGATTGAGACATCATCCTATGTACGCATCAACGTTTGAAATGGGGGATCTTCTTATGTGTCTTAATGGTCATTAGCTACTTGTGGAATCTCATGGAACCACAATGATAAGCAAATTTTGATCTGGTTTTCGAATTGGGACATGCAAAAGAAAGTTGATAAGGACATTAAGTTGTTCAACCACAAACCAATAGATTAAAACATCCGACAAGCCAATTACTTCATAATATATGTAGATCTACTAAATTTAGCAGACCACGTGTAAAATTAAACTTGAAGTCCATTTCGGGATGCTGCAGTACATACAAACAAGACAAGAACAAACGATTAAAGGCACGCTGATTAATAGCAGAAAAGGATAGGATAGGGTAAGACTGATCGGTTATTTTATGTTTACCTCAGCCATAAACTTCTTCAGTATATCATTCTTCTGCATCTCGTCACTTGTGGGGAGTCCCATCTGCTTCTGTCTCTGGTCAAACTGAAGAAGAAAGGTAAGAGTTAGAAAAATCAACCATAAATGAAATAGAAGGCCACTACAAAGATGAAACTTCACGTGCAGAGTATATACCATCATTTTCTCGACTGTGGATGTGTCTCGGGATCAAGATCAGACAATTTAATGTTCTCAGGTTCCACCTTTTGAGTTTCGATCTCTGGCTCACACTTCACTAAGTACTTCCACCATTCCATCTGATTGTGCTTTGTTAGGAGAATTGAGATTGATTTTTGGTCCTCTGAAACCATAATTATATAGGGGGAAATCATTAGAACGACTGGTTAACAGCAGATGATGCTAATTCTGTGGTTATAGACATGTACCTAACCTCCAAAAGCAGTCATCAACTTTAACAGGATGGAAAAGGTCACCCTGCAAGTATATGAAAGCATATGAACGACCAGCCAAGATCATACATTCAACATCGACACATACGGTGAGGATAGACTTACATCAATAACTGGAGGCTGACCCTTGAGCCCAACTTTAATATGGTTCTTTTTAATTTCACATGCAATGGATCTTGATTTTGTACCAGGAGGAAAGGGGACTGTAACATTAACTTCTTGCAAAGATTGGCCCCAAGAATTGTTCTCCATATCCAAGCCATTGCCTTTGTTAGGAGCTGCACACACAAACAAGGAATTAGTACTCAAAAGAACAGCATCTTCCACCCAATCGTTCCTTTCTTTCAGGAGAAGTGTTTGCCATAGCTGCGCTTCCACTAGCAACTCACAAACGCCAGAGATAGTAGCATCAAACAAATTAGTATGTATCAACCAAGTAATAAGTAGAGAACAAAGAAAAAGGAACCTCTTTTCCCATTGTCGGCTTCTTCCACCAATTTTTTCTCGTGCTTCTCCTCGTTCAACTTCAGCTCCTCCTTCTTAGCCGTAGGCACATCCTTCCTTACTTGCGGCGCTTCTTTCTTAACCTGCGCCGCCTCACCATTAGCCTTTACTTTCTTCTTGTCCAGCTTTTCCACTCTATCCTTCACCATCCTCACAACAGCACTGACATCGTTCACCAGAGAATCGCTCTTGAACATATCCCTCTCTTTAGCAACAAATTCAAAAGCTTCCTCCAAAAACCCCAACGGATTCGATGGATCGAGTGTAGCACTGAATTGCTTCTTCGACGACGACGACGACGGAGTCACGCGATCTTATTCTTCGTAAGAGTCACGCGATCTTCTTCTTCGTAATCGGAGAGAATCGCCATCGTCAACAACTTTTGGGCTTCCGCAGAGCAATATGACATATATATTCAAAATCCTGGTCGATTTCTCTAGGGTTTAACCTAGATTTTGTCGGGATTTTATATCCCAACGGTGAATATTCTGGAAGGAGGAAAAAAAAGAAGCGGTCTTTTCGGGAAAAATACAAAAGGAATCCCAAACTTATCGTATATTTATTTTATATTCAAACCTCGTAAACGTGTAATAATATCTACTGCATACAGAGACAAACAACAGGTCTTCAACTAACTGTGCTTCTAACATGTATGCCATGAAAGTTCTTGATCTATGATATACTTCAGAGAAAATATTGCCACGCAAAAACAGGAAGATCGTCTTGTTCTACGTCGGCTTCTCCTTCTACTTCCTCAGTAGATATCTGCAGCAATAAACAAATTATTACACCGTTATTACCCTTGCCATAGAGGATTTTCACCCCATGCCCGACCCCGAGCCTCCCGTTCTCGGGACCCACAAAATCCTTATCGACTACGACTGCGTAGATTATTTCATTCCCATTTCTAACGTCGGGAATCAGTGATGGAAAAGCAAAATCCTAACGAAATAGTGTCTTAAGTTCACTATTGAATCAATGGGATTTTGGTAAACAAACCTCGTACATAGCATCCGTTAGAATATTCTCTAGCATGGACCTCAAACCTCTGGCGCCTGTGCTTTTCGCCATAGTCTTACTAGCGATCAACCTTAATGCATCGTCCGTGAACAAAAGAGTCACCTGAGAAGACATAAAAGCTTCAAACTTCAAATTCTGATGTTAGAAAACATGAGTTGTGGGTAAGAAAAAGAAAAAACTAACTCCATTCATTTGGAAGAGCTTTTTGTATTGCTTCCCTAGTGCATTCTTCGGCTCAGTCAAAACCCTCACAACCTGTTCTTCGGTGAGCGCTGCCAGGCTAACGAGCACTGGGAACCGTCCAACGAATTCTACGATTAATCCGTAAGTGATCAGATCGCTGCTATCGACCTGAGAATTGTTCGTAAAAAGGGAAGGCCGAAAAAATAATTGACGTGAAGAAAGAATCAAATTGAGCTTACTGTTTCGAGTAAGGAAGATGTTACTGAAGCGTCTATAATGCTTCCCCCGACCCTCATATTTGCACATGGGAGCACGGAAGCCTATGGAAGAGTCGTGGCGCCTGAAAAAATACAGAGTTTTAAGATCTCCGTGTTAGAAAAAAGATGAGTTGCTACTTAGGTTTATGACGACCTGTCGGAGATTGTCTTTTCCAAGTCGACGAAAGCACCAGCAGATGAAGAGTATGTCCTTCGTATCGATCTGCAAAGAAAGAAAGGAGAATGTAATTAATCGAAGAACATCTCATTCAATCTTCTGATGAGTTGAATAGAATGCTACCCTAATCATTTCGCCTCTTGCTTGATTGCGTGCGCCCTTCTGCGGAACATTGACCACTAAGGAATCAAAGAGGACGCTTCGAATATGATTTATCAATGGCTCAATCTCTCAAATTTATGATTGGATCTTCTGTTCTGATTACAATATATAAAGCGAAGCTCTTACAGTCCCTTCAAGCATTTTCAACAGTGCTTGCTGAACGCCTTCGCCCGACACATCCCTGCTGATATTGAGGCTCTCGGCCTGTAAGTACTCGCAATAAAAATATGACTTTTTAACACTTCGCACTTCAGATTTAACGGTAGTGTTCTAAGTCATCTTTGAGCTCATTAAACACCTTTTTGGTGATTTTCTCAACTTCGTCGATGTAAATTATGCCTTGCTGCGCAGCTTCCACGTAATAGTCCGCAGCCTAAAATGTTGGCATCAGCATCCAAGATTTTTGGATATATCTAAGCTGAAGATTCTCGGTACAAAACGTTTGGCAAGAATCAGAGTTTCATGTAATAACATGGGCAATCTCAACTCGCCCTGCCTCACCTCGTTTCACCGAGGTGCGCCTCAGGCGAGCGCCTCGTACCGAGGCGACGTCGACTGAGGCGTGCGCCTCTCTCGCCTCACAACCACTGTCCACAATTGGGGCAGTTCGGGTCGAAATCGCTGGCTTCTGCGCCGGATCAGTGAGATCTCGGTTGGGTCGGGCCGGAGCAGCCGATACATTGGCTTCACGGCAGATATCTCGGCCGGACAGCTGAATGGAGAGAATGGATGGATGGACGTGCGTGAGGTGCTGACTTGAGGAAGATGATGAAATCCTAATTTAATGGGCTTGGGCTTTTCAAATGAATATTAGTAAAATATAATAATATTGTAGTGGTCTAATTGTTTTTTTTTTTTTTAAAGTCTAATCGATTTTAATGTCTTGTTTTCATGTTATCTTTTAATATACTTAAAAATATGAAAAAAAAGTTACTTATATTTAAAAAAGATCAGAGTCCTAGATATAGAATAATCAAATTGCTAACCCTACAAGCTCCAAGACCTAGGAAACCTCTTTTTACAAGCAATTTGATGTAGTTTTGGTTATTAGATGAAATTAGAAATATAACTCGTTAGACACAAACTTTTGAAATTGATAGATATTCAGTTTTGGTATTTTAGTTTTGTTCTATTTAAATTAAAACACAGTTAAAATAAACTTGATATCGATTGGTTAAGTTAAATAATTTAATCTTATTCATTAACAACTTTTTTCAATATCATATTATGCCGAATTTACAAATATCTTGCAATTAAACTCATAATTTATATATTTTGAAGCCATCATAAATTCTAAGTACAATCACCATGTAAATAATATGTCATATTCAAAACTTGCATCATTTATTTTATCATGAATTATGATATTTTTTTATTAAACTCCTTTTGTTAAGTACAATATAATTTCACATATGTTTTTTTTTCCCAAATAATTGCACATATGTTACTTTGATATATATATACATATATATTATTTACGGAATTCACATTGTGCCGCGATAATTGAGGCGAGTGCTTCTACTGCGCGCCTTTAAAAACTATGTACCTGATCCAGTGGGGCTCATAAGAGGAATGTTACTTCTCAACTTCCACTGGAGCTTTCATGCTTCTCCTTGTCTGAACTACCTTACCTGTATACCTATAAGCTTCCAAAGTATCACCATTACTCACATATAATGGTCAGTCTCAGTGAGTGCTAAACGACTTTGAAATCTGTTTAGTTGTTTGCAAAGTAAAGCCGTTATAGTATAATCACCTTAGGGAAGAGTCGCCATATATTCTCTTGTAATGATTGTAAACTGCAACAGAAAGAACCTGAGAAAAAAAGAGTAAAGATCTTCAATCTGAAACAACAATGGCATCAGCCAATGAACCCTTAGTCCTACTGGCTGAGGGGAGATGCTTAGGGTCATGTTGGAGAGCTCCTGGGTTCGAACCTCATTCGAACCCATTACCATCACTTGCTTCGGTGAACCTAACGCTGAGCCTCGGGGCAACCTTTATTCTTATTGCTGTGACATTTTTCTAAGTCTGTCCACATGGGCCCAAACATGTGCGATTGACCTGGTCGGCCTGTTTAGCAGGTAGTGGGTCGGCCCCGGGGTTTCACCATCGGCTTTCCCCGGTTACCAAAAAATAAAAGACAACAATGGCATCAAGATAGCCAATAAAGCAAAGCGCTCTCTCCTGCCCAATCGCGAACCTGTCGAGGCCTCTGCATATCTGCTTTGGGGTGGGAAATTTCGGACCCAAGTTTGATCCGCCCTAGCTCTTCTCACTCGGTTCAGGCCCGAACCCATTTTTGTGATCCGCATTGGACCCATTATCATCACTTGCTTCGGTGAACCTAACGCCCAGCTCTGTGCTATAAATTATTATTGCGTGTGAGGACGATTGAGGCTGAGAATTTCTGAAGAGAACATAATTTGTCTTTTCTTTATTTCTTCTCTTACAACTTCATCCAGGTAGACATGCATATATATAAATATAAATTACACATGATAAAGAAAAGAAAAACTATTGACTTAATATTACACAATCTAGTCCAAATCATGCATATATCAATTCTTTCTGCTATATCTATGACTTGTGCAGTCCATATTTTCGTTTTCTTCTCATTTTTCTTCCCCAAGATTGTTCAAATATTTCATGCCTAACTTCTTGATTTTTTTATTATTATTTTTTATTTGATTTTCTTCTTCTTGATTGAGCTTATCTAACAAATTTTTCCCTTAAGCTTAATCTTCTTTTGGTCTTTTAACCTTCCTTAAATTTAACTCTTTTTCGTCTGTCATATGTTGCGGCTCGCCACTTGCCGTCAACAAACGTCTTCGAGCATTTTGCGTTAATGCTCAGAATGTGCTTCTCAAACCAGGCATTTCTGTGAACCCGTTCTTCCTTAGTCCTAGCACTTTTCCGATGTTCGTCTGACACCTTCCTTTGGTTGTACTGCAGCACAGAGAGTCTACCACTATATTTCTTCTTGGACCACCTTTGCCCTTCGGTTCGGTTCTTCGGCGATGTAATAAATGTCCTCGTATTTTTTATTCATCCATGTGACGTAGTCCTTCAAGCTCGTCACCTCGTCGTTGAAAATCAGTGTCGGCTTCTTCACGCTTGATAACAGGTCCCTCCTTTGTGGTTTTTCTGCTGGTTTTGTCGTACTCAAGATTCTTCGTTATGGCGACCAGATCTTTCGCCTCCGATGGCTTGGCCTCCGTCAGCATCTTAAAGGTCTCCTTCGCGGTTACGTTAGTCACCTCGTTGGTCATGAGCTCATCTATCTTATTCGTGACCTCTTCCACGACTTCTCTGCGACTTTCGTCGATATCTTTTTCCTTCATATTTTGCTTATCGCCCATCTGCTTGGGCACCTCCTTGGTCGTCTTCTTGACCTCATCCTTCTCGTCCGAATCCAATTTATCGACGAGCTTATTCCTTTCATTAATTCGTTTCCTCAAGTTGTTCATATAAGTCTCGAGGGTGTTTCTCGCGACGATCCATTCCTTCGCCTTCTTGTTTTTCGCGCGTAGTTTTTCTTTGTCAACGCATTCTACTGACCTCCGTAGGTTCTCCAGTCTTCTGTGTCGTGACTTTACCGACAGCATGTCGCATGGCCTCCGTCCTGGCTGCGCCGGTCGTCTCTTTCATGCCGCGCTCCTAGTTCTCTCTTCGCATGGCTTCTTCAGCCTGATGGGCCTCAGCTTCTCTCTCGTCTCTTTGTTGGCATAATCACCTTTCTTTGACAGCATCTCGTATGTCTATAGATTTTATGCTCACCTTGTAGGTATTTTCTTAGCCTTTTCCGACGATGCATGCATGGCGTCGTCGCCCTTGCTTTTCATCTCATCGGCATTTTCCGATGCCTTTGCGTCGACTTCATCAACTTTTTCAGGTGGTTGTCGGGGCGGCATCTCTTCAACCGCCTCCTCTTTCTCCAGCTTTGAGGGCTCCTCCTCGTAGGAAGGTTCTGTTGGTGGAGTGGTGGTGGATACTTCATGAGTGATATTTTCTTTTATCACTTCAATGGCTGCTTCAGCCTTTTCCTCTTCTTCTTTCATGACCTCTTCCGCCTGTGGAGATTTTTTCTCCTTTTCCTTGGCTTCACCGTCGTCTTCTATCATCTCCTCGTTCTTTGGAATCTTGATAACGTCGTCTTCTTTCGTCGTCTCAAGTTCGCCCAAGATATTTTGCGACTGAACTTGCTCCACTTGGGCAGCGTCTTTGTACGTCGTCTTTGTACGTCTTATATAGTAGATGGCGAGGAGCGCAAAATTATTTTACGTGAATGGAGCTTGCCAAGTCTTCGATTGCGATCTTGTATACCCTTTCTTATCAGGTCGGGTATGTCCGTCTTCGACGTTTTCCCACAAACCTTGCTCTTCAAGCAAAGCTTTCATTTCGACGCTCCACCTTGCGTAGTTACTCTCCGTGAGCTGCGGGATTAAGATATGGACATCTAATATCCACCTCCACACCAAACGGCACCATCGGCTATGTTGGCTCTGGCGACATCATCGGCTCTAGCTCTTGCTCCATCGGTGTTGGCGGCACCATTGGCTCTGACACCATTTTGTTATGTTATATGTGTATGTGAGGAAGAACGAGAGTTTTATGTTCTCTGATACAAACTATTATTGTGTGTGAGGACGATTGAGGCTGAGAATTTTTTAAGAGAATATAATTTGCCAGCTCTTTTCTTTATTTCTTCTTCTCTTACAACTTCACTCACGTAGACATGCATATATATATAGATAAAACCCTACAATTCTAAGTTTCGAAATTTATTTATTTATTTTTGGAAATATCTATAATTTATTAAGGAAGACCACTTTATCAAGGGGAGTTAACATATAGTAATTACTCTCACAATTAATTGGTATGACGGTTATCAAAATTATGATTTTAACCTTATATTAAAATTCTTCCAATTGTATTTTCTAACATTAATTTTTTATATACTTATAAATAATAAAATTAAACTTAAGCTATTATAATTTTAACTACAAAAAATAACTTAAAATATAAGTTAGTATTATATAATTATATAGTCACACACATCGGGGGCACAAGTTATTAGAACACATCGGGCGTGCAAGAGGTACTAATATAATTGTAATCAAGATGAAATCATTTTAACAACCAACTAAAATACTAAAAACATGAGACATCAAAATCAAATAAGACTAACAATAATTCTAGAAATGGAAAACTTAGATCCAAGGATAAAACTCTCCTTAAAAGAAGACTGCAGCACATGCAATGCATCAGGCAATAGTTCTTCAAACTAGAACAACAAGTTATCCTCTAATCTAAATAAAAAAGACTGCCGAAGAACTAAACTATTAACTATAGGTTATTAGCAGAAGAAGAAGCGGCAGCAAATTGCATGGATCTTCTCTTCTTATAGTTGGCCATAAAGCATGCTTTCCTCAGCTTCTTAGTCCTCTCCGTCAACTCCATTTCTGGCACCAACTCCATTTCTGGCACCTTCTCAAGCAATCTTTTGTGTTCCTCCAGCATCTCTACCTCGCCCGCCATTCCCAAATCCTATAATCAAGATATAAAGTAAGAATCTTTCACTTCTAATTCCCACGAATGAAGTGTTTGTAATCGTATGCGTACCTTAACATTGTCTATGAGTGACTTCAAACTCTTGAATTTTCGATGAGGCCATCGAGTGATATTCAATTCCCTTCATACCTTCTTCAGTACAGTCAGTCCCACGTTCAATTCTTTTGCAGCCTTCGTTATTGGGACATCGAAATACTTCCGAATCTCTTTGTACTGCAAAGCTGACGGCATATTGAACCTCCCATTATTTCACGAAACATCGGCAAACTTCTTATTCTCAGCCGAGCGAATTTCGATCCCAGAAAAATCGTAGGTTGAAATATCGCAGAAGTTATCGTTTTCTTGCTGATCGTGGGTTACCAGATTATTGTTCATGACAACGTTATTAGGATCTTTTAGCTGTAGTTGTGGCGAGTCGAAGTCCCGTAGCCCAAAATCGCCAGAAATCTCTTCAAAGCCATATTTAGTTCAACTGGGAAAGTGCTCGGATAGTGATTTGCTAAAGAGAGTGGCTCGAAATCGAAGAAATCAGACATGCCGAAGCCACTACAGTCAGTTAGTCCATACTGTTGTTCCCATGTTCTGCAAGAAAGACAGATTTTTGTCGTAAAGAAACCCTAAAAAAAGCTTTGTTACGTATATATACACGCACGCACACACACAAAAGGAAAATATAAAGATATAATATAAGAGAAAAATACCCAAACGGTGAAGGCTCATCAAAGAAGAAGCTCTCAAGACGATTCTGATTCTCCAACTTCAAGGCAATCTCCCATGAAACCATTGTAAAAATAGGTGAGTATGTTTTAAGAGATGAATCTTCAATTTTGTTTAAGTACGGTAAAATAGGATGAATTAGATGGCGTGTGTAGATATTTGCATGTATATTATGGAAATTCTATTCACACCCCCTTATTTTCTATTTACACCCCTCTTTATTATGTAAATCATATTAAATAGTTCAATTTTCAAAGTTGACCAGCTCTTTTTAATTATTTTTGTCCCACATAACAGAATACATAAATTAAAAATAACTAACGGCAATAGCAAGTCTCCACTTCCATAATATTTACTTGTATTTTAATTTTTGAAACAAAATATAAATATGACAACGTATTTCGAGTATAATGGTTTTTCCCTTAATTATTTATTACCTTTAACTAAGTAAACTAAATCATTTTCAATATAACGATCTAAAGATTCTCAACTAACATAAAATCTATTAACAAATATGATAAACATGTATCCCTTACGCAAAATATAAAAACATATACAAAAGATAAATTCTGTAATATTAAATTTTTCTATCATATTAACTCTATACTTATTTATTTTATTTTATATTGTCATGTAATTTCTTGTTTATATTGTAGACAAAAAGGCATATGCAGAAATAGTTATATTATAGAAAAATTTTATTAAAATAAATTAATATGTTAAATGTGTTCCGTTAGCTATAAAATTGTAAGTCATGGAATCAAATATGTATTCTTTTTACCTATTTAGTCAGGGAGATGAAAATGACCGATGTATAATTGTAACTTGGAGATTAATGATATATTAAAACGTTGGATTAAAGTATACTTATTGTTCATACATGTGTAATCTATAATTATAATTAAATAAACAATAAATAATTAAGCAAGGAATATTGAATGCTGAAATCAATGTGCATGTAATATAAATTAGTCAAGAGAAAATAAATTCACTAACTTCAAAGGAAATTATGTCATTTATTAGGGGTTAAATAGCATTTTTCATTTATTAGGGGTGCCAATAGTAGTACAATATGCATGAGGATGTAATATGTACTGCATGCATCAATCAATGTACATAGAAAAATGGACTTAGGTGTTCACGATTATGAGAGTTACAATATATAATTAGTAGATAGTACACTAATTAAGATGGTGGCATTAAATACACAAAAAATGGGGGATGAACCACGTATTTGGATATAATTATGATTATAACTATTGCATAATTAGTTTTAGACCTTCATCAATGATAGGTTTTTGATGAGTAGGAGAGAGAAAAAACCTGTAAAATAGAAGTTTTTTGCATTGTGAGGTGTTGCTGGTTTTTTTTAGAGGTTTAGTAGAATAAAGCTGAATTTTTGGGTGTGCGTGTCAGCTTTTAATATATATTTATAAGAGAATGTGAGAAAATAGATATTGGAAATAAAATTAATATGTAAGTAATACATTATGTGATGTGATGGTTTTTTAAGACTTTATCCTATATTAGTATTTGTTTATTAATATTTGTTATTTTTTTTATTTTTTACGAATAAAAATTTTAATGTGTCAAAAATGTTTGTTTCTTTTATATTTCAAATAAAAAAATAATATTTTTTATTATGTAACGAATTTTATATTAAATATAAATTAAATAATATGAAATATAATTATTATAAATTATTTCGAAAATTAGATAAATAAAATTGATTATTAAATAAAATTAAGTGAAATTAAAGAGGGTCTCCAAAAAACCTACTTTTTGGGTTTTGTGATTAGGGAGAAATTTTGTTTTGGAGGTAGAAGTTTTTTACTTTTGAGGTGCGCTGACGTGGCACACAAAAAACCTAACTTTTTTGGGTTTAGCATTGAGGAAGGTCTATGTATCCAATATTTCAGTTATTTTTTAATTACATATAACGGCCTAGAATACATTATTTAGTACCCATTATATACTTGTCATGAATAAGTGGATAAATGCTTAGTTGGCTACAAATATTAAATTTGAGTTCCATTTTTCTGGATTGGGTAAAATCTAGTCAAATACTCCCTCGGATTTTATTTAGAAAATCGTTTAAGGATTTCTTACTTATATTAAGAAATAGAATAAAATGTCTTATAGAAACAGAAAAAATGTCTAATAGAGCCCCTAATTAATTGCTTAAGCCTATTTAATATACTTACTTTTCATTTATTTGGAAGCGTAAAATTGGAAATATGGTAAATATCTGTATTGAAATCCGTAAAACAACTTCTAATTAGAAACAAAATTAGATATGTAAAACGACTTCCGGGAGTATAATTTTGAATTTCAACAAAACGATGATCAAACTTTACCCGATATTATTATAATGCAAGCATTTATAATTTATTATCACTTCCAATGATTACAAGGTCTAGCTGTTGACTTTTCAACATGGAAAAGAAAGCAATAGATGTTCAATTCGGATTTTTCCTCCAATGAGCTATGCAATGACGTTTTGTTCTCCTTAATTGCCTACAAATAGGCTACCTAGCTCAATGTATTTAACATCCCAAAAACCAAAGAGAGAGAGAGAGAGAGAGAGAGAGAGAGAGAGATAAGAGGAAAAAGAGAAAGAAAAAGAAGGATAATCTTGTCCGGGTGGATAAGGGTGAGAGTGGGTGTAGTTTTTACTAGGTAGTTGAGAGTAAGTATAAAAACATTACCCGGGTCGGATAAGGGGTCTCGAGTTTGGGTTTAAACAAGAGGGTTATTTTGTACGGTGTAATATTCTCAAATATAGTAAAACTATTGTCTCTCCGTGGAGGTAGGCGGTATTGGCTGAACTACGTAAAAATCTCGGTATTTTCTCGGTGTCACTTCGGCTTTAGTTAATATCCCGATAAATTATCGTGAGATCCAAATACAACAACAGCTGGCCCATAAAATATTACCGCTCAACCCAAGTGGCATCAAAGCCAAATCCTGCTGGTATTCTGAGTATGCTTTGTGGTTGCAGGTGTGTCTGAACTTCCACATAAGAAAAGATATCAGAAATGATCAACGATCGGGGGGAGCCAGTGTCAGAGCTAGATTCAATGAGGTGATGTCTTGTGCTGAAGAAATAATAGTACAAGATGGTTATCGTTGATAGGATGCTCGATGTCGGGCGGAGCCTGTGCGGCGGTGGAGTTTTGGCGAGTTATGGCAATAGTGCTGTTAGACAGGTCGCTAGCCTTTCCTGGGAATTATCTGATCAGTACTATTTCGGCTGGGCTGTTGAATCTCTGCAAGGATAATAGCGACGAATGACAGCAAAGTGCGATAGTGTGCTAGTACGGGAGGTTTGACTCTGTAGCAGAAAAGAGTGAAGGATGTGCTCATTTGTCAAGGCTGGGGAATAAGTTTTGATGGAAGACGAGGAAAAGTTGGAGTCAATGACGAAAGATTTGGGGTCATGATGTGTCGGAAAGGAAGAAGTAAGGCCCTGTTGCTTGTTACCTCGCAACCATCCGGTACGAGACGGTACATAAGCAAGAAAAGAGAAGGCGATCAAATTTTGGTTATAGCCGGATGTGGCTACTCGCAGAGTGAATCATAGAGGAAGGTGATCACCAGGGGAATTGGGGACAACAGCAGCAATCGAGGTGGCGGGAAGGGCATGTGTTGCTACAAGTGTGATTAGTCGGGACACATCGGTAGAAACGGTCCGATTTGGAGGAAGGACAGGTGGCAAGGAAATTCCACATGCGGGTAGCACATGGTTCATCTTGGAGACCTCACAGTTTCTAATGATGATGCTCGTTCTCAAGAAAAAGGATATTAAGTTCGGATTTGCTCCAAGAGAATACTTTGATGCGTTTCGAGAAACGCGAACGGTTTTTTTTCTATCTCCATGGGCCAATGGATATCGTTGTGTTGTTCAGTGTGTTGGAACGAGGAAGATCAAAATAGTTGACGGAGTGGTACGCATTTTGGGTGGTGACGTTGTCTCAAAGTTGCGTAGAATTTAATATTCTTGAGATAGTCAAATTCCAGGGCTATGGAGTTTTCATAGCAGGGGGAGTCTGGGAAATCACATATGGTGGAAATGATCCTACCAAAGGGAGAAGAGTGCAAAGGTTTGTATTGTCTAGACGTGGGTATGGTATATAATACTCAGACTTCGATGGGTTCACGAAAGCTCGTGGTATAAAGGCAGACAATGGTAAGAAGGGAAATCTTGCTGGAGAAGGGGTTGCATCGAAGTCCCTTTTCAGGAATCGACGGGTCGAGTTCAACATAGCTGCACATGAGAGTGGCCGCTGATTGAATAAAGTGGGGTAGGATAGGAGTCCTTGATTCGGATTATGTGTAGGTGCTAGAAAGGAAGGCCAATGGATGTTCGCAGTATTTACGAACGGGTTACTCTCATTCTCGGTTCGCTGGAGTGCTCTCTAAAAAAGACGCAGATGTTGAAAAAGGGGGGAGAATTATTGACATTTCAACATGGAAAAGAAAGCAATGGGTGTTCAATTTGGATTTGTCCTCTAATGAGCTATGCAATGACGTTTAGTTCTCCTTAATTGCCTATAGCTCAATGTATTTAACACCCCCAAAAAACCAACGAGAGATAGAGAGAGAGAGAGAGAGGTGGAGTGAGAGAGAGAGAGAAAAATGAGAGGAAAAAAGAAAAAGAAAAAGAAGGGAAATCTTGTCCGAGTGGATAAAGGTGAGAGTGAGTGTAGTTTTTACTGAGTAGTTGAGAGTGATTATAAAAACATTACCCGGGTCGGGTAAGGGGTCTCGAGCTTGGGTTTAAACAAGAGCATTATTTTGTACGGTGTAATATTCTCAAATATAGAAAAACTATTGTCTCTTCGTGGAGGTAGGCTGTATTGGCCGAACCATGTAAATCCTGGTGTTTCCTCGGTGTCATTTCGGCTTTAATTAATATCCCGATAAATTATCGTGGGGGTCCAAATACAACTATCGCTGACCCAGAATTAAATGTTACCGCTCAACCCCAACACTAGGCGTACATGAAATATGAAAATTTGAACACAACTTTCGAGGCAGAGAAGATATGGTCAAACTTTAATATCAAAACCTAAATAGGGACCAGAGAGTGAAAGTCCTGGTTTTTTCTTGTGTCTTGTCATGAACATTGATGTTTAAGCCAACGTAGGTATTATTATCATAAATGACTCGAGGTTAATTGCTTATGAAATCATGAATTAAGGAAATTGCATGATTGGACATTTTTTCTTCCGACTAGAAACTTTCCAAAATTTTTTGCAAAATTTCCAACTACGGGATATATTGCGACAATTTCGTGAATGACGTGGCAGTATGATAACATATTGGACAACAATATGCTTATGAGTTATGCCACATATGCATATCGATGTCCACGGAGTTTTACCAATTTGAAATTTTCACCATTGTAAACTTCAAAAGTTTTTCCTAATAGCATCTCCAACCCGCAACATGAAGATGACAATTAATTCCGCACAATATTACAGCTGCTACAGTGCTTTTACTCTAATCCATAAACTCTAATTTCTACAGTAATTTCACTCCAACCAATTAACTCTATTTTCTAAAGTTGTAATTTGTTATTAATCCGTGTTTTGGAATTCAACGGAGTTTTTTCCTACTGTCAAACTCATTTTACTTTTCAAAAATTTCCTAGGCAATATTGATTTTCCCAATCTGCAAATTGATAATTTATTTTCGATTTTCTGTTTTGAGTTTTGGTTGTGAATTTTATTTATGCAGATGTTTATTCAACTCTAAATTTGCAGAACTCCCCTTGGCATTGACTGACTAGTTTCAAGAATTACGAGCAGAAAAACCACCATTGCCCTCGTATATATGGTCTGCAGAAATTTCGCGGGCTTAGGAAGAAAGAAGAAACGTAAAGGACGCTTTAAAATAAGCCATTAACCACAATTTTACAGACACACGCCTAATAAGGACATAGTATCGAAAGCCCAGACAAACTCTCGGCGACATGGATTAAATACATATACTTGAGACATTTGTGTGAAAGACAATCTTGAAAGACCTTGGACCTTTTCATTTATACATGTATAATAGCAGGTCTAAATCATATACAACAACATTGAGATAGATATTTGCTTTTAGAAAGCCGGGAAAAACCAACCAATAGTCAAACCAACCAAAAATCCAGCACCGACAAGGCTCATACCGACAGCAGAAGCAAGCACATTTTCTTACAGGGCGTTTAGGCTGTCCATGGTTCTTTTTCGAGCCTGCCTTTTGATGATTCTTCCTTGTCGTGTTGCCTTTAGTACGAGGCCAATTTGAGAATTTTGGAGTGGTAAGAGATTTGGCAGGACCGTTGCACTTGAGCGTAAGGCAGATGTCTCAGGTTGCAATAAGCGAAGCCATTGTCTATAAGCAAAGAGGCAAGAAACTTGTTGGAAAAGAGGTTTATCATGTGATCTTTTTCGTCGCAAGCTGCTTGGGCTAATTTTCAACCTCTCTAGCACGTGTTTGGGAATTGCACAGTGCTTCTAACAGCTGCGCTCTTCTGAGATTACCACTCGTAGGTTCAGAGGTATCTGACGAAGATGATGATATCAATTTGGCTGGATTATACCTATTGCTGCAGAGGCGAAAACAAGATTGCAGAAGTTTTTGCGGAAGGAAGAAGTTTTACCTCTTTTATGAGTGCATTTTTCCATTTTGTAATTGAGAAAAATACCTCAGAGTTCCTTTAGGCTCATATTCCAGGCACTGTGCAAGTCCTTTCTTTTCAACCTTGGTTTTAACTACCGAAGTACCATTTTCTTCACTGGTGTCATCTGAGTGGGAAATATTTGTGTGTGACTGAAGCGAGATTTCCACGAGTGATATTCGTTTCTTCGATTAAATGTTCAACTTGGTGAAATCGAGGGCTCGAGCCATCGGTCATCGAGCTCGATCTGGCTCACCGAGTTCGCGAGCCGGCTTGCGAAATCTCTATCTGATTACACCTTTTCTGCAAGATATCTTCTGTGCAGTAGTGTTTGAACAGGTCGATTTACCATGTTCGTTCGAACTATCTCGAGATATTGTCAGCAAGTCGCCAACATTCAATCGAATGAACCGTTCTGCAGGGGGAACAATGATCATGTGTCCAACATAAGATTTTTTCCCCTACTTCTTTATGTATAACTCCGTGCCAGACTCAACATATGAAGTCTCTCTGAACTCAGCCATGAAGCCAACACCAACATGAACGGGATATTTGCTTGTAATTCGTAGACTTCTATGTTTACCTCGGGCATCACGGAAACCCACTGTGTCATCTATATCAACCTTTTTGAAGAAGTTTTTACTCGTAACATAGAGAATTGCATCGGGCGATAGGTGGGGAGGCGGCGGACCTACTTCAGATGGAGATAGCCAAACTTTTGCTGGACTTAACAAACCACCAATCGAGTTCCTTCTCGGTGAGATTTTTACCACACAAGGACCATCTTGCAATTCCCTGTTCGAAGCTTCGGCCCAGCTAGATGCATGAGAATCTTACAGGGTTTCTCTAGCATATGAGAGATCCTCTTCACCTTTCTGATTATATTACTCCAAATTTCAGGGTCTCCATGCGCACAGTTGATGCGAAAAATGGAGGCCCCTGCATTAATGAGACCGGTTAGGATCGCATCATTTTCAGTTGCCTCTTAGCCAGCAGCTACCATGATATGAGTTCGGTGCTGGCCTTGAAGTGCTCCCAAAAGTAAATCTCTATTGTACGACACCCTTTTCTTCATTTTAGTCACAGTGAGTTCCACCATTTGATCTGGCAAACTTTTAGGAGGAACAGTAAGTGTGCCATCTGAATATTTTTCACTACGCCATGCATCTGATCCCAAACCAAGGAGCATTTGGATGCACGCCGAAAGACTTGACAGAACATGTGGGTTCACGGTCTCTAGATTTAGAAGTCCGTTTGAAGAGAGTTTTTCCACAAGCTGCTTTGCATCGAGGCGTTTTAGTGCCAAATAGTGCACTAAAGTTTCTTGAAGTTCAGAGTAATTGCCAATTAATATTTCAAGAAACTTATTCAGATTATTATCAGAAAAGGGCAAGTGAACAAATCAACTTATTACACCCATTAGCTTTTATCGAACACTCAAGCTGTATTTGGTCAAAGAAGATATTCTTGATGCCTATGCTCAGAAGGAGTTGATGTAAGATCTGTATCACATGGCTCGGACGAAACTGTTTCCTCTTGCTCCACATCAGGCTGTTTTGAAATCAGAACTGATCGACGATGAATCACCGGTGAAATAAGAGAATTCGCTTGTTATCCTGGGGTTCCTGAGGCACTCCAGATGCAATGGTTCTTGAAGAACGTTTTGCTCTAGAATTATGGAAAAGAACAGTGCTGCTTCTCAGAATAGGAACTTGATGCCCACGATGCATGGAATAAAAGCATATTTCCAATACAAGTTGAGGCAACTGATATCTGAGAAACTGGCCTAAAATGGGACATTAACAAATTAGCTTGATCAGACTTCAAAAAAGAAAGACGTCAGATCTTCATATATGAAAAATGAAAAGCAGCACGGCTTTACCTGATTCAGTAGTATTGTCTGTAGCGAACCCCTTCTCTCTGTTGAAATTAATGTTTTATTTTGGGCTTGTGTTGATGAGCTTTTAGGTTTTGGTTTAGTTTTGTCTTAGGCCCACATTAGTTTAGGTTTTGTATTAAAAAGACAACTGCCACAGAGTTTTAAGGAGAAAAAAGCTTCCGCAAGCCTCCCTCTCTTATCACCACTGTTCGACCACATAAAAAAATAGTAATTCTTCTTTGTTTGGATGCTGAGGTCTACATAAATGGTATCAGAGATTGTGGGTGGAGAGATTTGAAGTGGGTTTCTTCCATTGAAGGTGAAGAAAATAGAGTTTGAAATTGAGATGGGTAGCATGGCTACTCAAGGGGGTGTTTGGGCACCACAAGGTGGGCAACCCGTATTTGATAGTGAGAGTTATGATTTTTGGAGTATTAAGATGAAGACTCCTTTGATTTCACAAGATTTATGGGAGATAGTGGAAGATGGATACGTGATAAATGAGAAAATAAAAGAGAAGAAAGATGGGAAAGGAAATGTTGTGAAGGCTACGTTTTCGGATCCCGGCGAGAAGGAGAATAGAAAGAAAAACGCAAGGGCTCTTTATTTGTCAAGGAAGTATCTCCAACAAGTTTTTTTCGAGAATAATCGGGGCACAAACCTCCAAGGAAGCTTGGGAGATTTTGCAAAAGGAGTTTCAAGGCACCGATAAAGTTCGAACGATAAAGCTCTTAACCTTGAATATGGAGTTTCAAAATTTGCAAATGAAGGAGAAAGAGACTCTTAGAGTATTTCTCTAAGGTGATTGAGGTTTTGAATCAAATAAACAATTTGGGTGAAACTTTGAGCGATAAGTCGGTGTGTGAGAAGTTCTTGATTAGTCTTCCTTCGAAGTATGACAACATTGGAGACAAAAGACCTCTCTACTATTAGGGTGCATGATCGTATGGGCTCTCTCGAGAGACATGTGGAAATGTTGAATAGGCATGGTGACCAAGTTCTTGAAAGCGCCTTTCAATCTAAGGTGATTGTGAAAGAGCATAATAACCAAAGGGCGGCCAATGGGAGTACCTTTCATGGTGGATTTAGCGGATGTATAGGCCGAGGCCGGTTTGGGGGTAGATTTGGTAGTGGAGGTGGTAGAGGTACCTACCAAAGCGGAGAAGCTAAGCTATGCAACTTTTGCAAGAAGCCAGACCATATTGAAAAAGATTGTTGGAACAAGGGGAAGGTTCAATGCTACAATTGCAAGAAGTATGGCCAAGAGAAGTTTTGTAGGGTGAAGATTGAGGTGTAAGCTAACTACACCGAAGAGAAGAGTATCGAGAGAGGAAATGATGGGAGCACGTTTTATGCATGCCAAGCGGCCATTGAGAACAAGGGAGATGTGTGGTATGTTGATAATGGATGTAGCAACCACATGATCGGGGATGAGTCGATTTTTTGTAATCTTGAGATCGTACTACTCAAATTACGATGGGAAATGGAGCCGTGGCGAAATCTAAGGGAAAGGCACGATTGCGGTTGCATCAAAGAAGGGAAAGATGCTAATTCACGACGTATTGCTAGTGCCGGATTTGGCTCAAAATTTGCTAAGTGTTGGGCAATTGGTTCAGCATGGTCATGCGGTTCACTTCGAGGGTGCAACTTGTAGAATATTTGATAAGGTTGGGAGTAAAAGAGAGTTGATGGCCGTAGTGAAGATGGAGAGGAATAGAAACTTCCTTCTCGCTCTCAAGCCCGAAAGAAGTGTTGCCTTGAAGGTTGGTGTAGGTGACGACTCATGTTGTGGCATAAGGCATGGTCATTTGAATTTTGAGAGCTTGAATTTGTTAAGCAAGAAGGATATGGTGTATGGGCTACCAACTATAGAAGAGAAAGGTGGCGTATGTGAGGCATGTGCTCTTGGAAAGATACATTGAGAATCATTTCCAAAGGCGGAGGCATGGAGAGCAAAGACGCCATTAGAGCTTGTTCACACCGATATTTGTGGTCCCATGAGCACAAACTCACATGGTGGAAATCGGTATTTCATCACTTTCATTTATGATTATTCAAGAATGTGTTGGGTTTACCTCTTGAGGCAAAAGTCGAAAGCGCTTTATGTCTTCAAAAGTTCCAAAGAATGGTTGAGAGATAAAGCGGCCGGTTGATAAAGAAGTTAAGAAGTGATAGAGGTGGTGAATACAACTCTAAGGAGTTTGAGAAGTTTTATGAAGATACCGGCTTAGAGAGACAATTGACGATTAGTTTTAACAGAGCAAAATGGCATGGCCGAGAGAAAAAATAGGACCATTGTTGAAATGGCAAGAACCATGATGTATGAAAAGGGATTATCATTGACCTTTTGGGCGGAAGCTACATATACGGCAGTGTACTTATTGAATAGATGTCCCACGAAGGCGGTTGAGAACAAGACTCCATCGAAGCTTGGTCCGGCGGCAAAAAGCCATCGGTGAAACACTTGAAGTTGTTCGGGTCCATTTGCTATGCACATGTTCCGAAGGAGTTGAGGAACAAGCTTGAAGATAAAGGTGAGAAGTGCATCTTTGTTGGCTATAGTATAAAATCAAAGGGCTATAGGCTCTTTAGCTTGAAGAGACACAAAGTGATAGAAAGCCGAGACGTGATTTTTAATGAGAAGAATCATTGAGATTGAAAAGGAAAAGGAGTTTAAAGTGTGTCATATCCTATTCAAGATGATGCACAAGAAGAACCTCCCCATCATTGAGGAAGAACCTCCCCATCATCTCCTACGATAAATATCGGGTCGGCGTCATCATCCCCAAGATCAACGCCGATAAAATTGAGACATATGACCGATATTTATGCACATTGCAATTTTGTTGTTGAATCGGAGAATTTTGAGCAAGCGAGTAGAGAAGAAGTGTGGAGAAATGCTGTGGAAGATGAGATAAAATGATTGTGAAAAATGAGACGTGGGAGTTGGTTGAGAAGACAAATGAGAAAGATATTGTTAGGTTGAAGTGGTTATACAAGACAAAGAATAACCCGGATGGTCCGGTGCAAAAATACAAGGCAAGGTTGGTAGCGAAAGGGTACACTCAACAACCTGGTATCGACTATCATGAGACGTTTGCACCGGTTGCGAGACACGAGACTATTAGGTTATTGATTGATTGCATTAGCCGCACATAAAGGTTGGAAACTTTACCAACTTGATGTGAAGTCGGCTTTCTTGAATGGAGTGTTGAAAGAAGAAGTCTATGTGAAGCAACCTCAAGGATTTGAGTTGGAGGGTGAAGAAATGAAAGTAATTAAAGAAAGCCTTGCATGGGTTGAAGCAAGCACCACGTGCTTGGTATGAGAATACGATGCATACTTCTCGGAGAAAAAAATAAAGAGGAGTCCAAGTGAGCCAACACTCTATGTGAAGCAAGGTAGCGACTCTACTTTTTGTTTCACTTTATGTTGATGATTTGATATTTACGGGAATTGATGCGAAGATCATGACTCAGTTCAAGAATGATATGTTGAGAAGATATGAGATGAATGATTTGGGCTTGTTGCATTATTTTTTGGGAGTTGAGATTGGTCAAAGGGATGATGGTGTATTTATTTCTCAAAAGAATATGCCCAAGATATTTTATCGAAGTTTAAGATGGAGAATTGTAATCCGGTCATGACACCGTTGTTGGTTAATGAGAAGTTGGCGAGAAAGGATGGTAGTGGTAATGCCGATGCGGCTTTATATAGGAGTCTAGTTGGGAGTTTGTTATACCTTACGACTACTAGGCCAGATTTCATGTATGCCTCGGGGTTATTGTCTCGATTTATGCACCGACCGAGCAAAACTCATTCTGGAGTTGGGAAAAGATTGTTGAGGTATATTCAAGGGACCAAAGAGTTCGGCCTTATGTATGTAAGAAGCAATGATGACAGCGTGGAGTTATTTGGTTATTGTGATAGTGATTGGGGCGGTAGTATGGATGATATGAAGAGTACATCTGGATATAAATTTACACTTGGACCGGGAGGATTTAGTTGGGCGTCGAAGAAGCAAGAGAGAGTAGCGCACTCTTCGGCGGAGGCCGAATATGTATCGGCGAGTGACTACAAAGCAAGTGGTATGATTGAGGAAGATCCTAGAAGACATGGGGGAGAAGCAAGAGATGACGAAGGTTCTCTTTTGCGACAACAAGTCGGCGATTGCAATGTCGAAGAACTCGGTGTTCCATAGTCGAACGAAGCACATCAATCTCAAGCATCACTACATTCAAGAGGCGGTCGAAGATGAAGAATTCAAATCAAGTATGTGAAGACCGGAGACCAATTGGCGTACATTTTTACAAAAGCTCTTCCGCGTGACAAGATTATTTATTTTCGTGAATTATTAGGTATGAATGTTTAAAATATTAAGGGGGAGTGTTGAATTAATGTTTATTTTGGGCTTGTGTTGATGGGAGGAGAGGACTCCTACTTCAAATTAGTTTAATAGCCAATAAGTTGGAGTTTTAAACTTGATTTTTAGTAGGTTCTTTTGTTTATCTTGTTGTAGTTTTGGAGAATTGTTTTCTTTCAGCTCATTTTTCCACGTGGGAACTTAGTCTCCTCTTGTAGGAGTGTCTTCTCCTCTTTGTGAGGTGTCTTGTCTCCTTTTATAGGAGTGTTTTTTCCTCTTTGTGAGGGTTTTCTACTGGCATTTGTGATGTGACCAGAGGGTTTCGTGAGTTGTTTAGCTCGTTGTATTTGTTTTGTGGTAATGGCAAGTTATCTTTGAAAAAAAAGTAGTATTGTCTGTTGTCCAATCGAGCAAACTGCACTAGCACCTACCGTAACTCGTCAGCTTATTTCCTTCAAAATTAAACTTACAGACTTAATTTATCATCAATCTACAGCGAATACTTAGTAGATTAGAATAAGTCCACAAGGATGCTGTATTCGTCACCTCATCAGCGCAAAATCTATGCGCCAACTAACACAAAAAAACAAACATACAGGTTTAAAGCTACAATATATACGAAAAAAATTGACAGCTCAAATTGATTGCGTTTCAAGTGATAGCATCTGAAAATCTGTAAAAACACGTACACACAACACAATATTGGCTAATCCACTTCAATAAAACTTCCGAAAGTAAAGGAAACAATCGATTCGATAAGACCATCTCCAACCGAAAAACCCATTTTCAAACTCAAAATGCAGTAAATGTCACATCAAACAGTAATTCTTCTCCAACCATTAAACTCATTCTCAAACTCAAAAGAATATTATCAGAATATTCTTTTCCACCACCTTTTACAGCTTTTCAATACTACCCACATATCTTACAATTTTAAAAATTATACTATGATGTTATTTTAAATTCGCTTGAGATATATTAAAAGTAATCATAAAATTATTATTTGTATGTATAAAAATACTATTTATTAAAACACGGGTCATTTAGTATATTTTATTATTGTTATTTTCCTATGTGTGGTATTTTTCAGGGTTTGTGTGCATTCTGAGTAATGATGTATGTTTTCGTTTAACTAACTACATTATTGTTGAAATTAAATAATATATCATAATAAAAACTAATTATGATTTTTAGAGGGGTCAATATGTAAGACGGAATGATTTATAGGGTAATGAACAGTACGAACGCATTTATACGTTGAGAGGGGAGAGAAAACCATAGAATCCTATTTTGCGTATTCGTTTTAGTATCCATTGGAGCATATTTTACAGTTTGGGTTCTCCTTTTGGTATCGGGTGGAGATGCCCTAAGCACTACTATATCAAAATAGCTAGGTCAACTGTGACGAAGCATATACAAGTTACAACATCAACAGTTCCAAATTCTGAACGCCCGTAAACACCAATAACAAATAACTGAACGAAAAATCAACACAGAACCGAATAGTCCAGCAGGCAAAGACACTGTCACACAACATACGATGATCCTATGACCTGGGCTCCACACAAACTAAGGGTAAATACTCCATTAAGTTTGAGCAAATGAGGAAGATCTCAAGCAGTGTCAGGAAAAAAAGAAAAAAGCTTGCCCCTCTATATTGCTGTAGTGTTGACAGGTTGTTTTCTCTGGACAGCGAAACTAGTTCATCAAAAGTAATTTCGAATTCGCCAGTTGGAGTTGGGCCAGAGGG